>JZKD02S0658236.1:45988-58913 GCA_000966675.3 Picea glauca
TTTCCTAAATCTACCTCTAGGATCTCTATTTCTCATGAAGTCATATTAAAAATGAAATGAAAGAACTAAGATTGAGTTTCAGAGTACCTGTGATAACTGATATGTCGGTTTTCACACTTTTTGTTTCCACAGCTGCTTTTACTATCAACCTGCTAACACACCAAACCAAGCTAAGTGGATTCCAAAACTAATCAAAACAACTATCTTCTTACCTTTTAAACAGCTCCCCGGCAACGGCGCCAAAAATGTCAGGCTGCTAAATTGAAGCTCTGAATGACTTGAAACACTAAATTGTCAAACCAGGGTTGGTAAACTTTGAGCTAATACACAGTATGTGCAGGTAAGCGTCTAGTCTCTATCTGAATGCTATCCTAAGAAGAAAACACACACTTATTCTGAGAACTTGAATCTTAATAACTACCCTGAAACTGAGCATTTCCTATGTAAGTCATCAACAACAAAACAGTCTTGTGTTCAAGTGCTGGTGCTGCTATTTCTATTCAAAAGTGTGGTGCCACAGAATTATTTTACCTCTATGTCCAACCATCTACCATCATCATTTCTGTTTAGGTCATGACACAAAGAGTATTTTCGAAAATGCATTCATTCTGAGCATCAAAAATAAATCTAATTCTGTCTACAGGAAAACAGAGTACTATCCTATCTACTGGTACCAGGAGCTCCCCTTGATCTAACCGTACTCTACTGTTCTAGGCAAGCAAGGTAACTATTGTCTAACAAAGCAAAGTCCATGCTAATCCTGAGTTATGTTCGAATTGGAAATGAAAATCCAAACAACCACATGCATATTCTAAAACCTACAGGGATCAGTCTTGCGTTTAATATTCACCAACGTAAAAGATAACAGTCTGTGGAAAATGATTTCGTTGAGGAATAAATAAACACACTTTGAAACAATTAAATCGATTACACACTACGAGCTGCAGATATACCATTCAGATAAACAAATGATAATATGCTAAAACCACTAAATCTGTGAGCGTT
Organism: Picea glauca; assembly: GCA_000966675.3. Taxonomy (NCBI): domain Eukaryota; kingdom Viridiplantae; phylum Streptophyta; class Pinopsida; order Pinales; family Pinaceae; genus Picea; species Picea glauca. The sequence goes on from JZKD02S0658236.1 coordinate 46,994, forward strand.
AAGCTACCTCATATGCAAGTTCTAAAGCATTAAAATGAACTAAGTCTATGACAACATAAACTAAATCTATTGCAAAACAAGGCAGCGACTTGCACTGGTTTGGCGGGCCCAACCAAACGGCACAAATGCTGTTAGTAACGACCAGAGCCGACTATAACATTCTATACAATCACTGTATAAACTTCGTGCTTCATCAACTCAGGAAAGAAATACTCAAATCACATATCAGTCGAATAATATAACATAACAACAGTCTGTATTCAAAACATAGGTTCATGGAATCACATAATCCAGCAACAATAACAATAACAACCCGTTCTCAGGAGTGATCCCGGGTTTTTATAGAAATCCTATTGTTCATAACAGTCGAAAACAAAGATGCATCAAAACAAACGGATCCCCGATCCGAGAATAGTCGTGGAATCAAGTTAAAAACGTATTTCACGTCTTTGTGACACGTAGTGTCACGAAGTGTGAACGATGAAGAATAATCGATCCAGGTTTATCATTATGTCTTCAAGCATCCAGTGGCGATGACTCCAGCTGTCATGCGAGCTCTCTGTCTTCCATTCGAACCATAACGCACAGATCCTGAGCGGCTCCATTGGTATCTTCGCGGGTACGAGTTGGTACCTGGTACCGACATCCTGTTCCAAGAATAGCAGTGGTACCTAACCCAAGCGATATTAGTTCCAATACCAATTTAAAGCATTAAAGTGCATAAAAATAGCTTGAAATGCAAAGATACCTTAGGTAACCCCATTAAATGGTAGGGAGATGTTAATTATGTCAAAACGAGGCCAAAAGGGTGGTACTGGCATATAAATGGAGGTCTGTGGAATATAATATAGGCAAAAAGATATGATCAAAACCGGAGACCAACAGTATGTGTCACTTTTGATCATTATAACCTTTAAATGTATGCATCTAATTCCTTTTTATCTCTGACAACTGCTTGGATCTTACATTATCCCACTTGACCATGCTTGGGGAGATTGATTGGGTGCCCTAGCAAGCATGTACCCATAGGTTTTGGTTTGCCACTCGGGGATTTATGAAGAGCCATCGTCTGTTCCCATCATACCACCACTTTTCCATTGTATCTCCCACTCATATATCCCATTCCCCTTGTCTGGGCATTAGGATGACCTGTTTGTAGGGTTGCACCTTATCTCGTCAGAAGAAGGGGATAAAGGCCCAGAAGGTAAAAGCAGCTGGTAAAAGATAAAATCCTAGAAATAAAACCTCGAGATGCTTCGCCCAGGGATCCCCGAGAAGGCAATAAAAATCCTCTCAGCAAGAAACAAGAGGGATCCGGAAAAATAACAAACAAGAACTAGTCAAGAGCATAGGGGGTATCATCACAAGCTAACCTACTATGTTCAGGGGTACCTAACAACATGAAATTGCCATCATTTGGTTACCACGCCAGGGCAGTGACCTTTGGTTGCATGGCCAAGGGAAATGGGGTCTCATCACAAACCAACCTTATCATCTCTGTGAAAGTTCTTGTGGGTAACACTGTCAGCTCTGGTCACCACGCCAAGGCAGTTTCCTCTGGTTAGTCCTTGAATAAAAATAAAAAGAAGAAGAAAAATCAAATATAGAAAAGAATAAAGGCAAGAAAGGGCTTGGAAAAATTTGCTTCCATGACAGGTACAACTCGCCTTCTACAAAGGCACCCACAGGTAATCCCATGCCCCCCTGGCTCTCCCTCTACCCATATGTCTGGACATCCGTTAACCACATCACCTCATTTACATGGCTTGGATGAAACCTCTTGGAAACTTTCCTTTCCTTATGGATACTAGCCCAATAGGGTGCCTCGTCCTTTTCCTCAACCTTGTATTGTAGGTTTTTGTAATGTCTTTGAGCTGTTGAATGATATATCAGGGTTTTTATGCATATGTTTGATAATATTAATGATGAAATGTGATTAACATTGCTATGATCCCTGTGACTAATGAGCCCATGGAGGGCGTAGTTTTTGATGTGTAGGACCATGCCCGATGAACAGGTACCATTTGGACTGGTACACATGGGGAGATGATTAGTTCGAACCTCCATGGGGTTGAAGATCCCATCAGATGGTTGCTGAGACCTCGTCAGAGGGGAAGAGATGAGAAAGTTCTTGATCTAGGTTTTGCATCAGAGAAGAAGAGGATGTTCCACCAAAGACACTTTGGTAGATCCCAACCTAGGGGGAATGACCCCTTTTTAGTGGAACGTTGTCCTTGGAAGCTTCAGAATGTCCCCATCATCACCATGAAGTCATCTAGCTTCATGGTCACTTTTGGAGGTAGGCTGGGCAGCAGTGGCACATGTGGCATGTTGGAGAGGCCCCTAGGGGGCTAATGTTTTTCTCCTAGATGTCTCATATGCCTTAAAAGGGGATAACACCTCCCTTAAAGGGGATTTTTCCTTTATTACAACTCAGTTAGGGTTTTAATCTGATAATTTAATGTAAAAACAATATGATTTTGGTTTGTAGCCTTGTCGACTATTTTTTTATGACCTAAATTAATTAAAGGTCATTGACACAGTATATATATTGAGGAGTTTTATCCTCATTTTGACATAACACAACACTCACTCATTAGTGAGATCTGATTTTTTGTGCCCTACTTGGGTATTTCTTCTCTTTGAGAGAGGCACACTTGTTGAAGGAAGGCTTTTCTTGGCATTTTTGGCATTTTTCTTGAAGGAATATTTACAACTAGGGTTTGCAATGCTATTTCATCATGATATGTAAGTGTTTTTTCTGCAAAACTTCTTAATTGAATGGTTGTAGTCTATTATTCTTGCATTTATTATAAATTTTTCTGATTTTAAAACCCTAGGGGACAAACACAAGTAGGTCATTGTCTCATGTCCCCTAAAAGAGATTTTTTCAGCCATTGAAGAAGGAAGGAAGAGCCTAGCCATTGCTACACTCTTGTTGCTTCTTCCCCTGTGCTAGCTGTCCCCTTAAAAGTCAAGAAGGAGGAGACGTCCCAGGCCTAGGTTATCTACACCTAGGGCCGTCGTACTTCTAGGGTTTGGTGATAGGGCCTTGCCTTTGCAACACTCTCCCTCACCACATTCTCATGTCTTGATTCATCTTTTATGCTAGCCGTTTTGCCAAGTTAAACCTAAGGAAGGAGGAAAGAGCACGAGGCCTTGCTTAAGCAACACCGGAGTGAACCTCTTTCCCCTAGGGTTTTTCTTCTGGGGTCCTGCCATTGCAACACTTTAGAATCCTTCCCTCTAGTCCTTAGCCTTTTCCCTTCAAATTTTGTGTCTTCCCTCAACTTGACTCCATTTACCCATTAGGCATTGATCTTAGGTCTCCAACAATGAAGTGATAGTGGTCAAACAAACTCTTATAATTTGAAACCCTAACTAACTACTAACCCTAATAAGGCTGACGTCATCCTTGGGTATTCCATCTTGATGCAACAAGTTTTCTTCATAGGCAATTAGATGATGGTTTAAGAGCATTTATTGAATAAAAGATTGATTTGACACATTGGTTTCTTCATCATCTTGGTATATATTGATGAATTGATAATTTTATTGTTGCATTTATAAACATTGATCTTGTCAATATTTATTGCTTATGTATTGTTATCAGATAGTTATATGAAGTACTAACCCTTTGAAATCATCGACTGCATATTAGTCTTCTGTTTCTTTGTTCCAGGCAGGTGTTCTCATTTGGGCCTACACTTCATTATTGGCTGTTAGCCGGACTATCTGCTCTTGGTGGTGACCTGTGAAGGGGGTATTTCACTTTGACCTTTATACCTTAGCCTATTCAAAACCCTAGGTTAACAGGGACGTCTCCCTTGGGCCTAACCTCCCTAAAAAGAAATAACCTCCCCATTGTGGTGACAATGGGTGGGGTAGGTTCCTATTATGCCAGTTTGGCCTCTATCTTCTATCCTTTTGACCCATCTACAAACTGTGCGATAACATTTTGGTGCTGTTGCCGGGGAACACTGAGTCAATTCTCCTCAAAACGAAAAATCTTTTCGGTAAGCCTTGCCTCATAGCCTTTTCTTACAAGCTTACCTGGTGAATCCACTAGGGTGTTTTCCCTTATCCTTTGATAGTTTCAGGCAAATTATCTGGCGAATCCACTAATATTCATCAGTGTGCCACCTTACAATCTGTGATATTTCCAAGTTATGGGATCATGGCACACTGGGAACAAATGTATCCGAGTATTGATTTCAGAAGTTTTCAAGGATACCCAAATTACTTTGATACAAAATGGATAAACAACTCTCCAACGTTCTTGGGCCTCCCAACTCCTCACATCATGAATTTTTTGGAGTATTTGAGCGAGATAAAGCTGGGAGGAGAGGATTCTCTTATAAAATTATTCATACTCACTCTACCATCCTACTTGCAAGATCGATTTAAGAGTTGTTGCAAAGACAGGGGTATATCATCTTTCATACACCTCATCAGTAGGTTCATTGACCTTACCAAACCATGCTGCCAAACGTATGAAGATGCCCTTCATGATCTCACAATAGCCTTGGAATATGGGGGATTCACTACTGAGATTGTGGCAGATCTCAGAAATGCATATCATGTTCCACATCAAGAATCCTCTGATCTGAAAGAAGAGATTCATGAAGAACACTGTCAATCCCTTGAAGAGGAGCAAGATTTCTCCCATTATTCTCCAGAATACAACACATATATAACTAGAGACATGAATTATGAGGATGAAGCACCAATGACCACTCTTCAGTCTGATGAAACTCTCCAAGATCCTGTCCCTCCTACACAAGATGAAGAGAATGAGGTAAGTCATTTTCCTTTCCAGTTTTTTGATGATACCTTGTTCTATGATTCAGAGAGTGAAGAGGAAATGGAACCCTTGGACAAGCTTGATTCTCCATGTCTCAAGACTGAAGATGTGGAGGAAGATCTTCCACTTGATGAAGTTTTCCAAACACTTGAAGCTCCTGCACAGGAAGGATTAAAAAAGGTGAGTTATTTCAAAACTTTCAATGATTATTTATCTTATGATGTAGACAACAAAGAAGTGTCGTATGTTTTAATCCCTTCATGTTATGATGAAGATAATGACTTTGTTGATAATTTTGATGAATTCATACATGTCGGGAAACATGGATGGGATATGATTAGATATGATAACAATCCCATATACGACATTGATGGTTATTTCCAAAGGTTGTCTTTGCATTTATCACGTGAAGTTACTAACAATTTTGACACCTGGCAATAAGAACCTGACCTTATTCAGACACCCAAGGATGACCTAATGCTATTCTCTCCGATTAATTTTTAGTCGTACCTTGAGGACTTTGATGACTATCCATCTGAGCACTTAGATTTATCCTATGAAGAAAGTTATCAACCAATGTTATGCTCAGATATTGATAAAAATGAGGAAGTTACTTCCCTAAAGCAGGATACTTGTGATAAGATTTTCCACCCCCCTTTGATCACTTTACCTCCCTATGTCACTAAAGGTGTGGTTTGGAAACATGTCCCTTATCCCAAGTCTCTTGTAAGGCATAACATCATTCTAGATTTTAGGGGAAAGTTGAGTGCCTCAAGAAGAATCCTTTTATCACAGTGTTCCAACCTCCCCTTTAAGAATGGTCAGCCATCCTTTCAGTTTTTGCTAATCCCTCCTCAAGCCTCAAGTTGTGAAGACGTCCAAGGTAGCCAGCGTTCATATTCCTCGACTCAATCCCCTAAGCCTTTGAATTTTCACAATCCATTCTTTAGATGGATTAAGCACTCTCCTGAGAGTATGCATTGGGATCACTTTTTCCCTCCCACCTGCCTCCATGAGTTAGACTTTGAGATTTTTGATGATATGAAATATATTCTAACCCATGACATTTTTGTGCTTGACTTATCACTATTTTTCTTTATGATGAAGCACAAAGGTAGGTACCATGGGATATTGTTGGATTGGCTTCACTGGTTGTTTGACTACACCAACATCTAGCCAACAAATAATAACAGGTAAGTACTTCACTTTATATTCACATTTATGATATATATATATATATATATATATATATATATATATATATATATATATATATATATATATATATATATATATATATATATATATATATGTTGGGGTGGAATTAACACCCCATTTTTGTTACTAATTCCCCTATCGAGTTTGAGCAGGTCTGCAGGTTGTGCCAGAGATGCTGAGGTTCTCATGTGCTCTACGATGATCACCTGTCCCCGAGTTGGAGCTAGATGCTATCCCTGATTTTTAGGGATAACTAGGAGATCATGTCTCGAGGCCCATGGGTCCTAGACATGGAGTACCGAGAGAAAAATTGACCTGAGCATGGCCCATCCTTTTCTTCTTTCATTAGACCTGTCTTGTCAGCAACAACAACATCCATCACCTTCGGCTTGGTCTTGTATCAGAGAAGGCTCTTGCTCTATGAGGTAATTGGTCCAGGTATCATGGTATGTGTCACTTTTGATCATTATAACCTTTAAATGTATGCATCTAATTCCTTTTTATCTCTGAAAACTGCTTGGACCTTACATTAGCCCACTTGACCATGCTTGGGGAGATTGATTAGGTTCCCTAGAAAGCTTGTAACCATAGGTTTTGGTTTTCCACTGGGGGATTTCTGAAGAGCCATCATCCTCTCCCATCATACCACCACTTTTCCATTGTATCTCCCACTCATCTATCCCATTCCCCTTGTCCGGGCATTAGGATGACCTTTTTGTAGGGTTTCACCTTATCTCGTGGGAAGAAGGGGCTAAAGGCATATAAGGTAAAAGAAGTTGGTAAAAGATAAAATCCTAGAAATAGAACCTCGAGATGCTTTTCCCAGGGATCCCCGAGAAGGCAATAAAAATCCTCTCAGTAATAAACAAGACGGACCTGAAAAAATAAAAACAAGACCTAGTCAAGAGGATAGGGGGTCTCATCATGAGCCAGCCTACTATGTTCATGGGTACCTAACATCATGACATTGCTACCATTTGGTTACCACGCCAAGGTAGTGACCTTTGTTTGCATGGCCAAGGGAAAGGGGGTCTCATCACGAGCCAGCCTTATCATCTCTGTGAAAGTTCTTGTGGGTAACACTGTCAGCTCTGGTCACCACACCAAGGTAGTGTCCTCTGGTTAGCCCTTGAATAAAAAGAAAAAGAAGAAGAAAAAGCAAATAAAGAAAAGAATAAAAGCAAAAAAGGGCTTGGAAAAATTTGCATCCATGACGGGTACAACTCGCCTTCTACAAAGGCACCCGCAGGTAATAGCATGCACCCCTGGCTCTCACTCTACCCATATGTCTGGACATCCCTTAGACACATCACCTCATTTACATGGCTTAGATGAAACCTCTTGGAAACTTTCCTTTCGTTATGGATACTAGCCTAATAAGGTGCCTCATCCTTTATCTCAACCTTGTATTGTAGGTTTTTGTAATGTCTTTGAGCTGTTGAATGATATATCAGGGTTTTTATGCATATGTTTGATAATATTAATGATGAAATGTGATTAACATTGCTATGATCCCTGTGACTAATGAGCCCATGGAGGGCATAGTTTTTGATTTGCAGGACCATGCCCAATGGACAGGTACCATTTGAAATGGTACACATGGAGAGATGATTAGTTTGAACCTCCATGGGGCTGAAGAGCCCATCATATGGTTGTTGAGACCCCGTTAGAGGGGTAGAGATGAGACAATTCTTGATCGAGGTTTTGCATCGGAGAAGAAGAGGACGTTCCACCAGAGACAATTTGGCAGAGCCTGAACTAGGGGGAATGACCCCTTTTCAGTAGAACGTTGGCCTTGAAAGCTTCAGAACGTCCCCATCATCACCATGATGTCATCCAGCTTCATGGTCACTTTTGGAGGCAGGCTGGGCAGTAGTGGCACGTGTGGCATGTTGGAGAGGCCCCTAGGGGGCTAACATTTTGCTCCTGGATGTCTCATATGCCTTAAAAGGGGATAACACCTCCCTTGAAGGGGATTTTTCCTTTATTATAGCTCATTTAGGGTTTTAATTTGACAATTTAATGTAAAAACAATATGATTTTGGTTTGTAGCCTTGTCGGCTATTTTTTATGACCTAAATTAATTAAAGGTCACCGATACAGTATATATTGAGGAGTTTTATCCTCATTTTGACATAACACAACACTCACTCATTAGTGAGATCTGATTTTTTGCACCCTACTTGGGTATTTCTTCTCTTTGAGTGAGGCACACTTGTTGAAGGAAGGATTTTCTTGGCATTTTTGGCATTTCTCTTGAAGGAAGGTTTACAACTAGGGTTTGCAATGCTATTTCATCATGATATGTAGGTGTTTTCTTTGAAAAACTTCTTAATTGAATGGTTGTAGTCTATTATTCTTGCATTTATTATAAATTTTTCTGATTTTAAAACCCTAGGGGACAAAAACACAAGTAGGTCGTTGTCTCATGTCCCCTAAAAGAGAATTTTTTAGCCATTGAAGAAGGAAGGAAGAGCCTAGCCATTGCTACACTCTTGTTGCTTCTTCCCCTGTGCTAGCCATCCCCTTAAAAGTCAAGAAGGAGGAGACGTCCCAGGCCTAGGTTATCTACACCTAGGGCCATCCTACTTCTAGGGTTTGGTGATAGGGCCTTGCCTTTGCAACACTCTCCCTCACCAAACTCTCGTGTCTTGATTCATATTTTATGCTAGCCATTTTGCCAAGTTAAACCTAAGGAAGGAGGAAAGAGCACGAGGCCTTGCATAAGAAATGCCATAGTGAGCCTCTTTCCCGTAGGGTTTTGCTTCTGGGGCCCTGCCATTGCAGCACTTCAGAACCCTTCCGTCTAGTCCTTAGCCTTTTCCCTTCAACTTTTGCATCTTCCCTAAACTTGACTCCATTTACCCATTAGGCATTGATCTTAGGTCTCCAACGTTGAAGTGATAATGGTCAAACAAACTCTTATAATTTGAAGCCCTAACTAACTACTTACCCTAATAAGGCTGACGTCATCCTTGGTTATTCCATCTTGACGCAACAAGTTTTCTTCATAGGCAATTAGATGATGGTTTAAGAGAATTTATTGAATAAAATATTGATTTGACACATTGGTTGCTTCATAATCTTGGTATATATTGATGAATTGATAATTTTATTGTTGCATTTATAAACATTGATCTCGTCAATATTTATTGCTTATGTATTGTTATCAAATAGTTATATGAAGTACTAACCCTTTGAAATCACAGCCTCCATATTAGTCTTCTGTTGCTTTATTCCAGGCAGGTGTTCTCATTTGGGTCTACACATCATTATTGGCTATTAGTCAGACTATATTCTCTTGGTGGTGATATGTGAAGGAGGTATTTCACTTTGACCTGTATACCTTAGCCTCTTCAAAACCCCAGGTTACCGGGGCTATTTACCTTTGGCCTAACATCCCTAAAAATAAAGAACCTCCTCATTGTGGTGACATTGGGTGGGGTAGGTTCCTGTTACTCTAGTTTGGCCTGTATCTTCTATCCTTTTGACCCAGCTACAAACTGTGCGATAACATTTTGGCGCCGTTGCTGGGGAACAATGAGTCAATTCTCCTCAAAATGACAAATCTTTTCGGTAAGCCTTGCCTCAGAGCCTTTTATTACAAGCTTACCTGGTGACTCCACTAGGGTGTTTTCCCTTATCCTTTGATAGTTTCAGGAAAATTATTTGGAGACTCCACTAATATTTATCAGTGTGCCACCTTACAATATGTGATATTTCCAAGTTATGGGATCATGGCACACTGGGAACAAATGTATCCGTGTATTTATTTCAGAAGTTTTCAAGGATACCCAAATTACTTTGATACAAAATGGCTAAACAACTCTCCAACGTTCTTGGGCCTCCCAACTCCTCATATCGTGAATTTTTTAGAGTATTTGAGCGAGATAAAGCTGGGAGGAGAGGATGCTCTTATAAAATTATTCATACTCACTCTGCCATCCTAATTGCAAGATCGATTTAAGAGTTGTTGCGAAGACAGGGGTATATCATCATTCATACACCTCATTAGTGGGTTCATTGACCTTACCAAACCATGCTGCCAAATGTATGAAGATGCCCTTCATGATCTCACAATAGCCTTGGAATATGGGGGATTCACTACTGATATTGTGGCATATCTCAGAAATGCATATCATGTTCAGCATCAAGAATCCTCTGATGTGAAAGAAGAGATTCATGAAGAATGTTGTCAATCCCTTGAAGAGGAGCAAGATTTCTCCCATGATTCAGCAGAATACAACAAAGATATAACTAGAGACGTGAATTATGAGGATGTAGCACTAGTAACTGTTGGAAATATGGCTATAGCAGAGATGAAACAGATTGTCAAAGTTGTCATTGATGGAAATCGGTTGGTTATGGAGCACGCACAAGAGAACCGGCAGAAGAAGCTAGATGTTGAGATTGGGGAAGAAGAAGCTAGATGTTGAGATTGGGTTCCACTCGGCAGAAGAAGCTAGATGATGTCAGAGCAATATCCAAGTGGGGATGTTGAGATTGGGTTCCACTCAGTGAATTGTTCTACAAGAGGAGACCCATTGTGTTAGGTTATCCAAGTGGGGATGTTGAGATTGGGTTCCACTCAGCAAATTGCTCTACAAGAGGATCCCCCATTACGTTAGGTTATCCAAATGCCCATCGCGTTAGGTTATTCAGGAAAAAGGAGGGAATAAACCTGTTTTAAATGTTTCAAGTAAAAAAAGGGAATAAACCTTTTTTTGAAACGTTTGAAGGAGAGCTCCACTTGACTCACGCGCCCCCATTGAAACAAAAACAGAGGCAATGGCGAAGAGAGATGCGACCCATTTGGCATTCTAGTTCAGCCTTCTCCCATGGGGATCTTTGCTGATAAAAACACACGCCTTAGTCACATCCATGACTAGCAACAACAGTTACCAATCGTTTGTTTTAAGAAACACACGAATGGTGCCGGTCACAACGCGATTGGTGTGGACGGTGCATCAAATGGATATAATGCACAATCAACGGAGCTTAACATTACTCAATCCAGAGGTTTTTGCGGGGGTCCTTCATCTGCTTTACAAGTCTGGAAGATTTTTCCAGTTGGGTTTCTCTAATCACTCTGGACGGTGGAAGGACTTTCAGTCTAAAATTAGACTAGCAGTTAAAACAGGAAGAACACAGCGTTGCATGATGTGGCATGCGTAGAGGAGGCATGCAAAGAGCCAGTTCAGAAAATCAGAGAGAATGCTGGCATGCGAAAAGCAGAAGAAAGAATAGGGAAACTGGAGTTGGAGTTGAGAAACGCAAGGAAAACCTCTGCATGTGGTGAATCTATATAATGCACTGGAACAGAGATGGAAGTTGATGTGGAAGTGAGAGAGAGAGAGAGCTCTGGATGTGAGAAAAGAAGGAGGAGAATCTGCGTAAAAGGAGAAGAAGCGGAGAATGGGCTGAAGAGGACAGTGAAGCAGAGCAGCAGATCAGAGACAGTGAAGAATACAGAGTAGATCAGCAGAAAGGGTAAGCAAGCTATATCAGAATGAACCTGTTGATTTAAGCAATATTTATTTTGGCAAATAAGGGTGGTAGGGTGGTGCTAGGGAGATGTATGTCTCTTTCTCTGCAAGTGGGTGCTTATAGAATCTGAAGGTTGGTGCCTTCACTCAGTTGGTGCTGAAGTAAAAAGGAAGTCGGTGCTTCCACCCAGTGGGTGCTGGGATTCTGTGGGAGTTGGTGCTGTCAGCCAGTTGGTGCTGGCAATCAGAGGTTGTAGCCTCTATGAGTTGGTGCTCATAAAAGATGAGATGTAATGAAGTTGGAGCTTGATTAACATCTTAAGAAGACGAGGTTTTTTCCCTGGTTGGGTTTCCTCTTGAAAAATCTGTGTCTCATACTTGTGAGTGAATGCTGTGTGTGATTGCTATTCTT
>JZKD02S0658236.1:65442-82773 GCA_000966675.3 Picea glauca
GTGAGTGAATGCTGTGTGTGATTTCTATTCTTTATGTTATCTGCTTTATGTTTATAACTCTGAATTTCACAGTAAAGACTCACTGCCACTAAGATTAATGATTCAAAGTTAAAAACAAGAGAAAAAAATTAATAATCTACACTAACTGATTCACCCCCCCCCTCAGTTAGTTCATACCTGTAACAGTAACCTCTCTTCAGTCTGATGAAACTCTCCAAGATCCTGTCCCTCCTGCACAAGATGAAGAGAATGAGTTAAGTCATTTTCCTTTTCAGTTTTTTGATGATACCTTGTTCTATGATTCAGAGAGTGAAGAGGAAATGGAACCCTTGGACAAGCTTGATCCTCTATGTCTCAAGACTGAAGATGTGGGGGCAGATCTTCCACTTGATGAAGTTGTCCAAACACTTGAAGCTTCTACATAGGAAGGATTAAAAAAGGTGAGTTATTTCAAAACTTTCAATGATTATTTATCTTATGATGTAGAGAGCAAAGAAGTGTCATATGTTTTAATCCCTTCATGTTATGATGAATATAATGAATTTGTTGATAATTTTGATGAATTCATACATGTCGGGAAACATGGATGGGATATGATTAGATATGATAACAATCCCATATACAACATTGATGGTTCTTTCCAAAGGTTGTCTTTGCATTTATCATGAGAAGTTACTAATAATTTTGACACCTGGCAACAAGAACCTGACCTTATTCAGACACCCAAGGATGACCTAATGCTATGCTCTCCAATTCATTTTCAGTCGTACCTTGAGGACTTTGATGGCTATCTATCCGAGCACTTAGATTTATCCTATGAAGAAACTTATCAACCAACATTATGCTCAGATATTGATAAAAATGAGGAAGTTACTTCCCTGAGCAGGATACTTGTGATAAGATTTTCCACCCCCCTTTTATCACTTTACCTCCCTATGTCACTAAAGGTGTGGTTTGGAAACGTGTCCCTTATCCCAAGTCTCCTGTAAGGTAGAACCTCATTCTATATTTTAGGGGAAAGTTGAGTGCCTCAAGAAGAAGCCTTTTATCACAGTGTTCCAACCTCCCCTTTAAGAATGGTCAGCCATGCTTTCAATTTTTGCTAATCCCTCCTCAGGCCTCAAGTTGTGAAGACGTCCAAGGTAGCCAACATTAAGATTCGTGGAGTCAATCCCCTGAACCTTTGACTTTTCACAATCCATTCTTGAGATGGATTAAGCACTCTTTTGAGAGTATGCATTGGGATCACTTTTTCCCTCCCACCCGCCTCCATGAGTTAGACTTTGAGATTTTCGATCATATGACATATATTCTAACCCATGACATTTTTGTGCTTGACTTATCACTATTTTTCTTTATGATGAAGCAAAAAGGCAGGTAACGTGGGACGTTGTTGGATTGGCTTCACTGGTTGTTTGACTACACCAACATCCAACCAACAACTAATAACAGGTAAGTACTTCACTTTATATTCACATTTATGATTTATATATATATCTATGTATGTTGGGGTGGCATTACCACCCCATTTTTGTTACTGATGCCCCTATCGAGTTTGAGCAGGTCTGCAGGTTGTGCCAGAGATGCTGAGGTTCTCATGTGCTCTATGGTGAGCACCTATCCCCGAGTTGGAGCCAGATGTTATCCCTGATTTTTAAGGATAACCGGAAGATCATGTCTCGAGGCCCACATGTCCTAGACATGGAGTACCGAAAGAAGGATTGACCTGAGCATGGCCCTAGAGGGCCCATCCTTTTCTTCTTTCATCAGACTCGTCTTGTCAGCAGTGGCAACATCCATCACCTTCGGCTTGGTCTTATATCAGAGAAGGCTCTTGCTCCATGAGGTAATTGGTCCAGGTATCATGGTATGTGTCACTTTTGATCATTATAACCTTTAAATGTATGCATCTAATTCCTTTTTATATCTGACAACTGCTTGGATATTACATTAGCCCACTTGACCATGCTTGGGGGGATTTATTGGGTGCCCTAGCAAGCCTGTACCCAAAGGTTTTCATTTTCCATTGGGGGATTTCTGAAGAGCCATCATCTGCTCCCATCATACCACCACTTTTCCATTGTATCTCCCGCTCATCTATCCCATTCCCCTTGTTCAGGCATTAGGATGACCTGTTTGTAGGGTTGCACCTTATCTCATGGGAAGAAGGGGCTAAAGGCCCAGAAGGTAAAAGCAACTGGTAAAGGATAAAATCCTAGAAATAAAACCTCGAGATGCTTCACCCAGGGATCCCCGAGAAGGTAATAAAAAGCCTCTCAGCAAGAAACAAGAGGGACCCAGAAAAATAACAAACAAGACCTAGTCAAGAGGATAAGGGGGTCTCATCATGAGCCAACCTACTATGTTCATGGGTACCTAACAACATGACATTTCCACCATCTGGTTACCACGCCAGGGCAATGACCTTTGGTTGCATGGCCAAGGGAAAGGGGGTCTCATCACGAGCCAGGCTTATCATCTTTGTGAAAGTGCTTGTGGGTAACACTGTCAGCTCTGGTCACCACACCAAGGCAATGTCCTCTAGTTAGTCCTTGAATAAAAAGAAAAATAAGAAGAAAAATTAAATAAAGAAAAGAATAAAGGCAAGAAAGGGCTTGGAAAAATTTGCATCCATGACAGGTACAACTCGGCTTCTACAAAGGCACCCATAGGTAATAGCATGCACCCCTGGCTCTCACTCTACCCGTATGTCTGGACATCCCTTAGACACATCACCTCATTTACATGGCTTGGATGAAACCTCTTGGAAACTTTCCTTTCCTTATGAATACTAGCCCAATAGGGTGCCTCGTCCTTTTTTTTCAACCTTGTATTGTAGGTTTTTGTAATGTTTTTGAGCTGTTGAATGATATATCAGGGTTTTTATGCATATGTTTGATAATATTAATGATGAAATGTGATTAATATTGCTATGATCCTTGTGACTAATGAGCCCATGGAGGGCGTAGTTTTTGATGTGTAGAACCATGCCCGATAGACAGGTACCATTTGGATCGGTACACATGGGGAGATGATTAGTTCGAACCTCCATGGGGCTGAAGAGCCCATGAGATGGTTGCTGAGACCCCGTCCGAGGGGTAGAGACAAGACAATTCTTGATAGAGGTTTTGCATCAGAGAAGAAGAGGATGTTCCACCAGAGACACTTTGGCAGAGCCCAACCTAGGGGGAACGACCCATTTTCAGTGGAACGTTGGCCTTGGAAGCTTCATAACATCTCCATCATCACCATGATGTCATCTAGCTTCATGGTCTCTTTGGAGGCAGGCTGGGCAGCAGTGGCACGTGTGGCATGTTGGAGAGGCCCCTAGGGGGCTAACGTTTTGCTCCTGGATGTCTCATATGCCTTAAAAGGGGCTAGTGCCTCCCTTGAAAGGGATTTTTCCTTTATTACAACTCAGTTAGGGTTTTAATTTGACAATTTAATGTAAAAACAATATTATTTTGGTTTGTCACCTTGTCGGCTATTTTTTATGACCTAAATTAATTAAAGGTCATTGACACAGTATATATTGAGGAGTTTTATCCTCATTTTGACATAACACAACACTCACTCATTAGTGAGATCTAATTTTTTGTGCCCTACTTGGGTATTTCTTCTCTTTGAGTGAGGCGCTCTTGTTGAAGGAAGGCTTTTCTTGGCATTTTTGGCATTTCTCTTGAAGGAAGGTTTACAACTAGGGTTTTCAATGCTATTTCATCATGATATGTAAGTGTTTTTTCTACAAAACTTCTTAATTGAATGGTTGTAGTCTATTATTCTTGCATTTATTATAAATTTTTCTAATTTTAAATCCCATGGGACAAACACACAAGTAGGTCATTGTCTCATGTCCCCTAAAAGAGAATTTTTCAGCTATTGAAGAAGGAAGGAAGAGCCTAGCCATTGCTACACTCTTGTTACTTCTTCCCCTATGCTAGCTGCCCCCTTAAATGTCAAGAAGGAGGAGATGTCCCAGGCCTAGGTTATCTACACCTAGGGCCATCCTGCTTCTAGGGTTTGGTGATAGGGCCTTGCCTTTGTAACACTCTCCCTCACCACACTCTCGTGTCTTGATTCATATTTTATGCTAGCTGTTTTGCCAAGTTAAACCTAAGGAAGGAGGAAAGAGAACGAGGCCTTGCTTAAGAAACACCAGAGTGAGGCTCTTTCCCCTAGGGTTTTGCTTATGGGGCCCTACCATTGCAACACTCCAGAACCCTTCCCTCTAGTCCTTAGCCTTTTCCCTTCAACTTTTGCATCTTCCCTCAACTTGAATCCATTTACCCATTAGGCACTAATCTTAGGTCTCCAATGTTGAAGTGATAGTGGTCAAACAAACTCTTATAATTTGAAACCCTAACTAACTACTAACCCTAATAAGATTGACGTCATCCCTTGTTATTCCATCTTGACAACAATATTCTTTGTAGGTTCATTTTATTCGGCAATCGATGACAACCCATCCTAAAGGGAGATCAACTTACTAGGGCATCATGCCACCCTTCCAGGTATGAACAAGTTAAAGAGCATAATTTCCAAGAAAAATTTATGAAATGAAGGAGAATTTAATTCAACATATTCAAGTGCTTCAATAATTAGATTGACACATACCTTGATACCCAGACTCATTACCTCGTGGAGAAATACTTACTACTACTTTAGGACCAGGCTGGTGGGATGGATACCGCTATTGCTGATAAGTGGGATGCATTGAAGAAAAGATGGGCCCTCCGGGGCCATGCTCAAGTCATCCGACTCTTGACACTCCATATATAGGACCTGTGGGCCTTGAGACATGATCTCCTTGGTTATCCCTAGGATAGGGGATAACAAGCACAACTGCAATTCCCTCACCCGATGCATCACACTCCAAAATGAATGGCTGGGAAAAATCTAGTAAAGATAAAACTAGACAAGTGCTTATTACCTTCTTAATTTTTTCAAAGGTCAATTGTGCTTCATTACTCCACTTGAAAGTTCCCTTTTTGGTCAAATCAGTCAATGGTGCGTATAGCCGAGAGAAACCTTTAACAAACCTCCTTTAATAGCTACAAATCCCAAGGAATCAGGCCAATCAATTATGCTTGGATCTTTTCTTAGTGAACTTGTACCCCTTGTGCTCCAATGATGTGACCCAAGTATAGAACTCCAATCATCCCAACATCACATTTTGACTCTTTAGAATACAATGATTGTTCCTCCATGATGCTTAAGACCTCATCCACATGTTTGAGATGATCTTCCCATGTCTTACAATATATCAACAAATCATCAAATAAAACTAGTAGGAATTTCTTTAACTGTTTGTTGAATATATGGTTCATGCAGAATTAGAAGGTGGTTGGCGCATTGGTCTACCTGAAAGGCATGACAAGGAATTTATAATATCCATAGTGGCATATGAAAGTTGTCTTGTGTATATCTTGCTCTCTCATCCTGATTTGATGGTATCCAGAATGCAAGTCAATCTTGGTGAAGTATGCTGCACCATGCAACTCATCCAATAGCTCATGTATCCTGGGAATGAAATACCTGTTTTTGATGGTTTTCTTATTCAGAGCCTTATAGTCAATATACATGCGCATGGTGCCATCCTGTTTTTTACAAAGATAACTGAAGACACAAAAGGGATGGAACTTGATCTAATATGCCCCATGTCCAATAACTCTTTGATAGTTTTTTCTATTTCATCCTTGAACTTATTTGGGTGCCTTTATGGTGTAGTCATGACTAGTTTGGATCCTTCTTCCAACTCTATGATGTGCTCAAATCCCCTATCTGGTGGTTTCCCTGGGGGAATAGGCTAAAAAACCTTCCTATGCTTATTAATTATCTTCTATATGTCACATGAATAAGAATGGCGCTTTTCTTGAGTGTTTTGAGTGACAACCAAACACTCTGCGGCATAAGCCACGTCCCCATGCCTGAAAATGGCTTCCAAACACTTTGCTGAAATCACCCTGGGCAAATTTTCTTTCAGTCCCTTCAAGGCTACCCTCTTTCCTTCTTTGGAGTTGAAGGAAATTTCCATGGTCTTGTAGCTAGTGGTAATGTGTCCCAAGGTTCTAAGTGGAGAGTGGTAATGGGTCCCAAGCTTACTAAGTGAAGAGTGGTTTGATAATGAGATTCAGAGGTGGTTTATGGTTTCTAA
Source organism: Picea glauca (assembly GCA_000966675.3). Taxonomy (NCBI): domain Eukaryota; kingdom Viridiplantae; phylum Streptophyta; class Pinopsida; order Pinales; family Pinaceae; genus Picea; species Picea glauca. The sequence goes on from JZKD02S0658236.1 coordinate 71,597, forward strand.
GTGTTTGAGTACCCACGGAAGATGGTTGTACCTGCCCGAGACATAATAAAAGACAAGATACAAACTAGACAATCCAATGGACAAGTAAGTTAAGTTTGTTGTCCCTATTTGCAATAGTCAACATAAATATATATCAACAAGTAAAATAGATAGTTAATGCATATTTTGTTAGAAATAATAGGTGTGCTCATTAACCATAGACAATATAGCAATATTGTCACCCAACCATAGGCTGACGCCACCCCCGAGCACCTTAAACCTTTATAGAGAATAATTCCAAAAGGAAACCCTAGGCCTAATAGCCAATCAATGCAACATACCTCTCTCCAGAGCTAGCACACAAGGTAGAAAGTCCAAACCATAACCAATAGAAAGTCCAAGCCTAAACCGAGAATACAGGTTGCAGCAGCTGGAGCTACAACTACTCTCTAGACTTGCACACTTACTCAATTTTTGCAATGTGCACTCTTACATTTCTGTGATTGCGAGTTGTGTGTATCAAATGATATCCGACGTCCTGTATTTATACTGCTTCTCCTTAGTTTCTTAGGCCGACTTCTCATTCTGGAGGCTAAAAAATCAATATTAAGTATTTCCTTTAGACGAATTGTCTTCTAGGGTTATGTCCAATGCTTTAGGGTTTCTTCTTTCTTCTCGGAATATTCTATTATTTTCAAGGTTACATGTGGAGTTTAATACCTCCCACAGCTACCATAATATCAACACTCCCTCCTAGCTAGGGAGGTATTGAAAGAAACGGTCTTGAGCACAAACATACCATTCAATCGGTAGCATCATCATAGCCATACAGGCTATCTCATGATTAGATCACGAGCACCATCATCACTATCAATATCATTTGATAGCATCAACTGCATCATCTCTTGAAGCCATACTCCATCTGAGTAATCATGCATGATGCTGAATAAGTCACTCACTCCACAAAGTGATACAAGAATCATTCTTCTAATATTGGACATATGTCCTAGAATAATAACTATTTCAACAGATGCCATAAGCCACGCCATGGGCTACAAGGACTATTCTTCTAATCCATACATATGTCCTAGAAGAATAAATGTCCTGGACCATTTTCCGCATTGAATATCCATCTAGATGATAATAATTTTCAACACTACTGGTAGTCTAGATGGCAATCAGAACAATGCCATTCAATAGAACACAACTGTGTCTATCCATAGTAGTACACAACAACTATCCAGTGGTACACAACCACACCAAGTAGCACACAACTACTTAATTAGTGACACATAGTCACAACCAATGTAACACATCCACCATAGTAGCATACATCTACTGTCCAGAGACATACAATATCCATAACAATCATATCATCTGATATCAACTTGCATAGAAACAATATCGTGATATAAACTGAGTCATCTCGACCATTCTTCCACTCACATCTATGAGATCTAGAAGAGCATCTGCCCTCAGAAAGTAAAATATCAGCCATGGTCTATCTGGACTATTCTTCTTAAGCATATAAGAATAACTCTCCTTGATTTCTAAGCCTGGACCATTCACCTAACTGGACCATTCCTCCAACACTAATCATAATGAAACCTAAAGAGAATGAGTCTGCCCTAGGGAATGCCTGTCTCTGATTGCTGAACCTAGACCATTCACCTAATTGAGCCATTCCTCTGGCACTAACCAAAGTGCAACATGGATAGAATGATTCTTCCCTAGGGAATGACTGTCTGAACCATTTCCCAATGAAAATTATTGTCTTGCACCAACCTTCAAAATGGACCATTCTTTGAAACTGCTCACAACTGTGAACTTCGAAAGAATGACTGTCCGACGAGGCAAACCATTCCACTTGACCACTACTCAGAGTGACTGTCAAGAAGAATGACTTTCCTAGACCATTCCCCCACACTAGCCACAAGGGGAATCATTGTCTATGGTACATCAACAATATATCAAACCATTTTCATTACGAAAATGACTGTCTGATCTGGACCATTTTCCGAACTGGAAAATGCATGTCCATTAGAAATCTTAAACCACTTCTCTTTTCTAGACTTCATCATAGATAATGTAATGCTTGATCTCAATGTACTTCATTCTGTCATGGAACACTGGTTTTCTCTAAAGGCTTCATATAACTTTGATCATTACAATATATCATGTTCAAATTCAGCGCTTATGTTTACTGCTAGCTCATGACATAGTGGCAAGGCTCAAACTGAAACATATTCAAGTAGCACTTCTTCTGTCATCATGAGAGTTTTCCATGGATTAACAATCCATCATCCGAGACTTCTGAGTAACTATTCTGATACACTATCTTTGTCATAGAAAGTTTTCACCACGCTTATGTTGTATATGAGATACTCTTCATCAAGTTGTTTGAATCCATACAAGGTTTTCTTATATTTGCATACATGGGTCTCTTTCAGCTATACCTAAAAAACTTGAGATTGCTTTACATAAGATTTTTCCTCAAATGTTCTATTGGGAGAACAATCTTTTACAACCAACTAATTTAAACTTTAATCCATGGATACTGCAAGAGATATAATAACTCAGATAGAGGTGTATCTGATTTACGGGAACAAGTTGTTATCATAGTATTCTCCTCCTTCTAGAAGAACCTCTAGTTTTGAATATCGCAATGCTTCCATTCATAATCCTTTTTGACAATTTATTACATATACCGTTCTTCATCGTAACTTCCATTTCTTCTGCTTGATTGCTTCTAGTGGGTTCAAACCAAGTTGGTAGTCTTTGATTCTCAGTATAATAACTGGTTGTTCTGGCTTTTCTTTCTCTCTTGGAATCTTCATGTTCTTCCTCATGTTTCTCTTTAGCTCTTGGGTCCATGGAGTTTTATATAGATTCCATGCCCCGAATATTCCAACTTCTTCCTTTCATCATAGGATCATGGATGAATATGGACAACCAAGGATATTTTAAGGCTTCTTTTTGAAGAAGACTTCTTCTAATTTCAAACTGAACACGTGCTACTTTTCATGGCTGCTACTTTCAATGGGAACATGGATAGATACTTCATAATCCTTAATGGATCATATTATTTAGGTTTAGCTCCCTCCTAATCCTTGCTTCATGCATGAATGCATGCTCTTATTTTGAAATTTTGTAATCAACTCCCTCCATATAAGAGATTCCACACTTCCGTGTGCATCCTTATTGCCTTCTGCAAAGTGTCACAAGTCTTTTTCTAATTTCCTCTTGATTGTTGACTTCTCTTTTTTTTGACTTCTTGTAGGTCTCTTCAAGTTTGATTCTGATTTTGGCTTATCTGGAAGTTGTTACTTATATAATAGCTTCCACAGGAATTGTTACCAAGTGATCCAAATGGATGTCAATGGCCTCCCACCTATTCCAACTGGTTCATTTTGACAGTTTTCTAGTTTGGTAGTTTTTTTCCTAGTTTTTGGGTCCCTGACTTGCGGGGCCGTTTTGAGGCCCTAAACAACGTTTTTAGGGGTCGCCACAATAAAAAATGACCTTTGACATATAGCAACAAAATGTGTGTTCCTCAAATAGACCTTTGCAATGGGATATCGTGCGCTTAAAACAAATATCATATGCAAAAGTTACGACCCCAAGAAGTTGATGTACTAACTTACCCAAATGGGGCCCACATGACTTTTGGCACTTCATCTCCTAGGGTTAGGTTTTTGGATGTCTAGGGTTTTTGACATTCCTGTTTATTGTAAAAAGGCCTTTAGAGCCTAAATTTAATCATCTTCTTGCGAATGAGTGCAGTTGGCACATATCTTCTCAGAGATAAGCCACCACCATTCCAACAAGCTTGTTCTCCACTGCATTTTACAGTTTTAGCTTATTTCCTTATTGAATAGAAAACCAGTTTTATTGTATCTCTGTTATTCTGTGTTAAGAATATTTTAATAATCTGCATTCATTTCGTTTTGCTCATAAAATCTGGATCAGTGGTATCAGAGCGGTCTTCTCCTTGTCATATTAATGCATGTTCCCAATGAGGTCAGGGTACAAAGAATTTGGTCTCGAGCTTGTTTCTCTTGAGGACAAAAGCTCTCACATGCCGAAACAACCTCTCATGGTAGGAGAAAATAAAGATGAAGGGACATGAGATCCTTTCAAAATGTTTCTTGAGGAAGCCCTCATGCAACAGAGGAACAAGATGATGGATAGTTTCACGCAAATCCTTCGACGACTACCAACAAGCGATGAATCTTCCTCGAGCAGAGGTGCCGCCCCCTTCCAGGTACAAATAAACTTTGATATTTCTATATTTGAAGGTCAGATAGGCGCAAATGTTGTAGACAAGTGGTTGAATCGACTAGAAGGGTATTTTTCTGTCCATAACTTTTCAAATAGAGAAAAAAATACTTTTGCGCTCCTCAAAGCCGTTCCCCATGTCAAAGATTGGTGGGAAACTTTCTGTGAGAAAAAGGAAGCAGAGGAACCATCATTATTTACAGTTGCAGCCACTTGGGAATCCTTCAGGGATGCTATTAAGGAAAAATACTACCATGTCAGAAGTTATGATGACTTGTATACCAAATGGACCACACTGTGGCAAGAAAGAGACCAAGCAGTGCCAGATTTCACAAATATCTTCCATACCCTGCACACCAAGATGGGTATCAAATATTTAGAGTGACATCTGGTGCTCAAGTATCGCGGTGCTCTACATAGATACATCCAAATTGAAATGGAATTTCTAGACATCTCATCCTTGGCCACGACCTATCTATATGCCATCAAAATCAAGCAGAAGCTCAAACAAAAGACGTGACAATTTGGGCCTTAGAACCCCTAGCAGCAAAAACTAGGAAAGGGAGGCCCCAACCTACAGAACAAATGACAGGTCAAAGATGGACAGTATCAAGACAACCAGTCCAATCTATAATCAAAGAAGGACACAAGAAAGACAAAGAAGGATACTGAGAAGTGGTGCGACTTCCATAAGAGCCCTTGGCATAACACTATTGATTGTCACTCAAAGAAGTCACTGGTGGCCGAAGTGAAATCCTCTGAATCAGATGTGGGTTTTGACTCTGAGTCAGAACTAGAAAGGGGAAGATAGATCATTGAAGCGGAACCTAGTGCCACCGTTTCCTCCACCAAGCTCCATCCTAGTGAACTAGACAAGCCAGAAGAAGGTGAGCACCTTTTCCATTCGCAGATGTGGGAAAAAGGCACCCCGCTGCACTTCATCATTGATAATGGTAGCAATAAGAACCTCATCTCAACAAAGGTCATCAAGCGGCTGGCCCTGTCGACAACACTTCACCCACAACCCTACATCATTGGATGGCTCGGTCAAGGAAGCGATCTCTGTGTCAGCCAACAGTGTCAACTGTCGTACGACATCAAGCCCTTCAAAGATGAGGTATTGTGTGATGTTGCTCCTCTCAAAGTTTGTAATGTTCTTTTGGGCCAACCTTATTTATGGAAACATCATATTATATATGATTCTAGGCCTTGTAGTGTTATTATTACTTTGAAAAGGAAATTGTACAGGATACCCGAGGCAACCCCTCCTAGTGCTATTTCCTTTATCTCTACCAAGAAATGCAGGAAGGTCATCTCTCAGATTGAGAAAATTGTCTTCTTCGTGATTTTCCCTCAGAGTAAGTGAAATATCACAACCACATCCAGGGCCTTCACGACTGATCTCCCCACATAATAGAAGCAAGTGGATAAGGTCGTGGAAGAATAATCAGATATCTTCTCCTCTCCTACCGGGGTACCTTTGCATTGCCAGGTCAAGCATCCCATCGATCTGACCCCAAACACACTACTACCCAAAGGGCCGGTCTACTGTTGGGCTCTAAAGATGTCTTAAAAACAACCTTAGTTAACATTAATTTATCAAGCCAGGGATTCGTCTTTTATCTCAAGAATATCAGCAAAGTTTATGCAGGTAGCCTAAAATCATGTAGCTAAACCAAATCTAAGTTCATCAACAATCAAGTTCCTCAAACGTTCATCAAAGATTCTAAGAACTAAATGGAATTGAAATATGATCACTAAGATGCTGTCAAATGGAAATGAACTAATTAATCTATTGAATTCACTTAACTAAAAAGCAGTAACTGAATCTAAGTAAGAACTTGCAAGATTAACTATTGACTATGAATTCTGATTACTGGAAAGGAAATGACGAATTACTCTATCTACAGAAAGAAGCAACAATTGTAATCTAATCAGAAAGGACAACTAATGTAACTTTTACCAAAAGGAACAACTATTGTAAGTTTAACCGAAAGGAAAAACTATTGTAACTCAAACCGAAAAGGAACAACAATCGTAAATCTGAGGAAAAGGAACAATGCGAATGAAAATGTGAGGAACTGTCAAGCGATAACTTCAGAAATGGAAATCATAACAACAATCATGAATACTTAAGGAAAATTCCTGTCTTCTGCAAACAATCATTAATTCATTGACACATTCATGCAATTAAAAGAGATCTGAATCACGAAATAGAAATCAAACTCTGAACTGATACAATTATAGAATGAGGCAGTAGCTTCTTCAGACTGGGCCCTCGGTCTTCAGAAGTACTTCTACAAGAAACTCAAAATGCAGGGATGATAGAAACACTCAAAACTTTCATTGATTTCATAACTGGTGAAACATTTACAATAACTGCTTGCGCAGAGCAATTCTCTATTCCGAACCCTAAAAATGCGATTTCTTCTATATCCGTTTCTGAACCTATTACCCTCTTATATATTACAATGGTCTGGGTAAATCAAGCTATCCTGAGGATTGAAAGATCCTCAGGATTTCTTTACTATTATAAAGTTACATCATAGAGAATTGATTATCTCAAAAACTGCTTTGCGCCTGAAAAGTCTTCAACTCCCAACAACTCTCGCATACCCAAATCTCTTTGGTTATCTTTGACAACTATTTTATCTAATTCTACAACAAAATCAAACCATTCCAATCATAATTTAGAATATATTTAATAAAACTTCAATAACAACTCTAAGAGACATATTAATCATGTTTTGTCCTATTTATCCCTAATTATTTGAAAAGTCAATCAAAATGATATCATAAACTGTGGACAAAAGGGAGATATTTATACCTTTTTCGTAACCCACCATACCCCCCATCTTATCTTCTTGCATTTCCTCATGCAAGCTAGAGTCTTTCATGTAAACTAGTTATACTGTAGGGAGGAAAAGTTGGTTCACCAGGTCTCCTGAAACCATGGTTTCTTTTGATTTCGTCAAAAGCAACGTCCTGTCTCTTTTTATTAATATGATAATCCTTCTGGTAAAATTCTGGAGGAAACCAGAGGAGAGGGGGGTTATACTTGCATCCCATCCAAGCAGGTCCTTCCTCCTGGAGTAGTCTAGAGTACCTTTCCACTCTGAAGGTTGCTGCAAAGAAATTCCTATATCCAAAGGGCTCTCTACTTTTAACCTCGTCGGAGGATGCATCTCATCTTAGCTTGGAAGCAACAAGGGATTCTTTTTTGAATTCTCTAAAATATGCAATACCTGAATGGATGACATGTAAATGGATAGGAGCCAATGAGTTCACAGCCCCTGGCCTTTTCATGAAGGTCTTATGTCGCATGATGGCTGGGAAGGATTTTGGAGGCTCTCCTCTAATCCAAAGATCTAAACCAGTTTCTTTGTTTATGAACATTTTGTGAGCCTTACCCCATCTGACCTGGTACCTAGTAAAGAACAGGAATGCTTGGAACTGTATGTCCCCTATGAAGAGGCCAGGGTTGTCTCCTCTAACTTCTTCCAAAATGAGATTATGGAAATATAATTCACACAAGAGGTATTGTACCTTCTCTTCCTGATCTCTGAAACATGAAATAAATTCTAGAACAGTGGAAAAGGAAATGGGTTTACCTGCTCTGATAGCCTTCACTCTCAACAATAGATACCGTTCCAGCAAAAATAAAACATAATTAGTGGTAGGGGCTCTGCAATTTATGGCATCAAAGTAGACATCACAGATGTGTTTGATTTGCTCCAAGGATTTTTCCAGTTGGGCTTGCACCTTTTTGACCTTCTCCTGGGCTCTGGTGAGTGCATCATAGGCCTCTCCCTCTGTTTTTGTCATGTCCTTCAATTCTGTAACAACCCTTTGATATTCAGTCCTAGTTACCATTCCATCTTAGCGTTGAGCCAATACTTGCTGGGCTTGTCCCAATTCTTCTTTTAGCTTATTAATGATGGCAACTTGTGCCTGGGATTGGGATGTTTGATGTGCAATCATTTCTTCTTTGGATTTCATTAATGCTTGATGGGTTTGTGTAAGCTCTGCTTTCAGCCTATCCATAGTAGCACTCTGTTACAGGGAGTGTTCTTTCATAGTCGTTAGTTCATCTCTGCTTTGAATAAGATTTTGTTGAGACTGTATTAAGTCTTCCTTCAGTGTCTTAATAATGGCATCTTGCTCAGAGAGTTGAGCCATCTCCTCCAAAACCATAGTATCTGTTTGTACCTCAACATCAACCATCTCTTGTGCTTCTACAGGAATTACATATTCATCCTGTGCTGCTGCTTCCTCTACAACTAATTCCTCAGGATCAGTCTGTATTCCCACGGAATTTGTACTAGCTGCTTGCTTAGGAAGGGGGTTTCTTCATTGTACTCTACCCCTTTTGTTTTTATTTATTCTATGGGTTTTGTCTGCTAGTTCCAACTATTTTCTCAATTCTTTGATAATCCCCTTGAGTTTTCCCACCTTCTGTTTTAATACTTCATCCCTTTTTGCCTTTTTCTTCAACAATTTATTCTCTTTCTTTAATTTCCTAACTTGTTTCTGACTTTTGACTGATTTCTGTTTGTGAGGGACCTCAGGGTCTTCTTCATTTTGACCAATAGAGGGTTGTCCCTCTGATCCTTCCAAGTGCTCTGTTTGTTCAAGGGGGTTTCTTTCTTCAAAAATTAATTCCTCGTGTGCTGTGTCATCTGGAAAGGACATTTCAGTTTCAGGGAAGTCTTCAGCAGGTCTTGAAGAGGAGCCTGGTTCTAGGTCTTTTTCCAGATTATTTTTACCTCTGTTAGTTGAGGTTCCTAAGTTCCCCAAAACTTGAGCCATTTCTATTTCATAACTCTTAAAAAAATGTTTTGTCAGGTGTTTTAATGCAGGTTGGGTGTCTCCTTAATCACCCTTTTGTGTTGTCTGCTCTGCTTGTTCAACTTATTGAAAATTTTCCTGTAGAGGGTGTTCCATGACATTATGAAAGTATTCAGGGTGCTCTGTTCCATCCTGAATTTCTTCAGTCATTTCCTGAGTTTGTCTGCTTCCCTTCCTTGTTCTAGTGGGGGATCTAGGAGCAGAAATTGTTCTATTTTTCGTTTTTGTTACTGCTTGTGAGGTCTGGGCCTCAGCAATTTGAGTAGGGTCTGCTTCAATTTCAGTTTGAGGCAGTGACATTTCTCTTTGGGTAGCGGTTGCCTGCTCCAATTGTGGAGGTTTGTTGGCTTCAGTCAGATTCTCCCAAGTCAACTGAGTTTGACTCAGTGCTTTATCCACTATCAATTTAACTAGTTTATGGTGGCTAATAACTGTAACAGGATCTTTGGACTTTTGTGTCCTTAAAGAGACTTCATGCAATACGGTATCTAGGAAGAAAGGAAGGTTGAGTACTAACCGTTGCTTTAAGGCTACCAAAAATTTAAGATGGCGAGGTCGAATTACATCGTACCGCCCATCACAGGTGATATAACGCTGAACTATCCCCGCTAGTTCCTTCCATTGTTCACTAAGGGTATTAGGATTTAGTCCCTTGCCTTTTTTGTCTAATTCTTCCCCAGGTTCTGTGAAGGATTCCACGACTTCTTTCAGCTTCGTGTATTTACCTGTCCATTGTATGCCTGTATTAGAGAGGCCTGTGACCTCTACTATAATTTCTGGGGTAATTGGTATTCGTATACCCTGCACCGTAGATATTTCTCCTTGTAGGTTTTGGAAGAATTCCAATGTAACATTTGTGTCATTTCCTTGCAAGCGGTTGAAGTATTCGATCCACCCTAGGCGATGTAGGATTTCTCTTGCCTGTTCTATAACATGGAGTAATGCTAGCTCTCTGCGCACACTTCTGCCACCCATATTTCTGTGAGAAATAAAGAATGACTATTATTCTTGTTTACAAATTTGGTTAGACCAGTTTTGGAGAAGCAGATGCCAAAAATAGAAAATATTAGTAACAACAAATGTATAAATATGTGGGTTTTGTATTTATTGCAATCATTACATCTAGTCGGGAAGTATGCCGAGCATCCCCCTCATTAATGTAGAGGTTTTCCTCGACCGTCAGTGTAGGCGGAAGAAATGAGTGCGGGTATTTTCGGGTGAAAGGTAATGATTGCGTTGCCGCCGTTGATAGGGGATAATCATATATAATTTTCAAAAAGAAACATGCCACCAAAAATCATTTAAACGATAGTTGTTTGATGTGTGGAATTTGTAGGGTTATTACACCTATGTGAAAAAAATGATTAAGGAGAAATCAATCAAAAATAAATTAAATCTGTTCATTTTTTTTTAATAGTCCACATAACATAATATTGTTACTTTTCTGGGTGATTGAGTATAACTGATATGATAGCCTCATTATTTGAGTAAAGGAGATCTAGAGACACGTAAAAACTTGGTATTTTGAGATAATCATCCATACCACAGGCAGAGCCACTACTTCCCGCAGCTGTCCATACCTCGGCAGGGTTTCCTTTTAACCCATAGATGAGCCTGTATCCTTCATAAACATGCAAATCATCTTTTTTCAGAAAGACCATTATCCTGGTTTGGTAGCCAGATGATGATAATTCCACTCACTAGATTGTAACGTAAGTGAACAAGCCAACTCGTGATGAAACCTCTTGTCCTTTGACAAAGAAGTGTCAAAGACCATTACCCTGGTGTGGTAGCCATAGTGGGAATGTCACTTTCGTTAGTATCCTATGATTGTGGTAGGTTGGCTCGTGATGAGACCCCTCGTTCTTTATGAAAAAAAAAAGACTTTTATTGCGTATCTTTTGTTTTAATATTTTCTTAATAAATATTTGAATTGTCTTTTCCCAAGAAGACCATTATCCTGGTTTGGTAGCTAGATGATGATAATGCCACTCACTAGATTGTAACATAAGTGAACAAGCCATCTCGTGATGAGACCTCTTGTCCGTTGACAAAAGAAAATGTCAAAGGCC
>JZKD02S0658236.1:108334-135736 GCA_000966675.3 Picea glauca
TTAGAAGCAGCAATCTCCAGGGTATCCAGTTATATCCAGAGTATGAGACATTGTGCTGAGAATTGGATTGGGTACCGGTTCTATTTTCCCATTCTCTGTTTGCCAATAGAAAAATATCAAATCAGTTACAAGCTGCCTAAAAAGGCAGAAACAACAGCATGGCAAAGATTGCAGGAAGTGCAAGGGTTCTGAACGCTGACAGACAATACCTCCCACAGTTACAGCTTGTGTAGCTTACATGATCAGAGTAGGTATCCAGACTCGGATTCAGAGTAAGTTGCCTGAGGACATGCAACACCTTGAGCTGGGGGGGATGTTAGGACCACACAATGTACCCTTTTTGCCCATACTTTTTTCCATTATTATACCCTTGATCACCTGTATTTAGACTCATATTATCACTTCATCTGATCATTCCAAGGTATATAATGTCCTTTCTCATTACTATACGTTTAATTTGTTTTGCATGATATTTTGCATTACTCTCGTACTGAACTATTGATTAGAAGTGCATAAGTGTCCATAACTGCAGATTAGCATTTGAGGCCTGTGCTGAAACACAGAACTGTCCAAGATCGATGTTGCTGAACTGATGCTGAAACACAGAGCTACTATATAGTCCAAGGTCGCATATGCCGAAACATGGGGATGCCACACAGTCCGAGGTTGCATATGTCGAAACACGGAGCTGCTACACAGTTCGAGGATGCAGATGCTGAAACATGGAGCTGTTACACAGTTTAGAATTGCAGATGCTGAAACACAAGCCGTTGCAGTTAGCAGTCAAGGCCGACACAGTCAAGAGCGCAATTCACGTGGCTGAAACAGCCCGTGAATTGCGATGCTGAAACATCATCAACAACGATGAGAAGGAGCTATTACACCAGCCGTAACAACAATACCTCGTTCAGCTCCTATAACAGCAATCGGTTGCGTAAGAATAGGACATCCTATGCTGATTTAGAAAGAAGATCCAATTTAGGATAGGATTCAGATATGCTTTGTAATGATTGTATCGAAGGGATTTCCTCTTTAAATTCAGGGGAAATCACCATTCGAGATATCCAAGTTTTGATGTATTGAAGCAACTCCAGAGAAGCGAGACGTATTCTGTTTCTCCAATTTGTAATGTGATATTTCAACAGATGAATATAAGACTGCTTTGAGTATCCTTCTCTAGCTCTTCGTTCAGAGGAATCTTGTGAGAAGGGGGGCCCACCTTCATCACAAGATTCACCCATTAGTTAGAAGTGTGTTAGTATAATTTCTGTTCATGTTTTGTTTAATGGTCATTTGCTGAAACACTGTTTTTAACGAATTCCGGTTTGTTGAAACACTACTGACTCTGTCTTAGTTATTGAATAGAATTTGTAATTCTTTTTATCAGCAATCTTGTGTGATGATTTTATGAGGCTAGCAGAGAATTGGTTAAAGGTCCCTGCTCAGACAGAAAGGGATCGGGATATCATACCCTCTGTAGAATTCATTTGCTTTTTCTGCAAGTGTGCTAGCCAGAGGTTCGGTTAAGAGGTTCCTGCTCAGATAGGAAGGAACCCAATTACCTTGACTTCTGTAGATTTCATTTCCTGCTGCAAGTGTGCTAGCCAGAGATTTGGTTAAAGGGTTCCTGCTTAGACAGGAAGGAATCACGACACCTTGTCTTCTATAGAATTCATTTACTGCTGCAAGTGTGCTAGCCAGAGATTTGGTAAAAGGGTTCCTGCTCAGACAGAAAGGAATCATGACACCTTGTCTTCTGTAGAATTCATTTACTTCTGCAAGTGTGTTAGCCAGAAACTGGGTTAGGGATCCCTTCTCAGAAAGGAAGGAATCAGACTGCCCTGTTCTCTGTAGACCTCAACCTCACAAGTGTGCTAAAACAGAGATAAGGCTCAAGGCTCCTGCTTAGAAAGAAAGGAACTAGGTGGCTCTGTTCTCTGTTAGATAGAGTTAATTGTTTTCTGCATTATTGTTTTCATGAAAAGAGTGTTAACACTGAAGTCTCTGTTGAGAGTAAGGGTCCTGTTCTCTGATTTCAAAATAGTTGTTCTTTCCCATTGCAAGTATTATTTTAATGTAATCCTGGATTCTTAGATTGAACTTTAAAGGATTACAATAGGGAAGTTACTTTCCTGTGATTTAGTTCAGAGCTTCAATTCATTAAAGCAAGTATAATTAGCATGAGTTTCTTTACTACAACACTAAGTTGCTTTTGGAATTGAGCATATATTGTGCGTGGTTATCTTTGAAATAAAAGACTTCCCTGGGTTGATAATTTATGTTTCACTTAGTTGTTTAAAATTAATTAAGCAATTATAGTGACCAACAACCAGTTGGCCTTCTTTCACTCTGATACATGCATTGGCAATGTACCATTCATTTTCAAAACTCCTCCTGGATATGAGAATGTCGGGGTGGGTCTTCTCAAAGATTCCTCTTTGATGGGCACTTTCCCCATTCCACCACTCAATATTCTGCAGCTGTATGTCACTTCGATCAACATGATCTCCACCTCTGTTCATGACACCCATGCATCTCACGACCCATGGACAGTCCCCAACCTAGGCGATCATCTTCATTATGGTGACGCAATGCCTTTGAGTCCATTTGAATCCGCTTATCAAGACATTCAATTGGCAACCCTTACTACCCCTTCTCTTGATGATTCATCCCCAGATCCTTTCCGCGTTATCTTTCCCATGAATGAGATGATTATGTTTGTCATTTCCATGGAAGACACCCCCTGGGACGATGGACATCATCGTTCCATTCTCTTCCTGGAATAACACACCATCGAGAGTTACCAATGGCTCCCGACCCCGTCGACCGTTTTCATCATTTCTACCATTCTCGAGTCTACACATGATGTGCTTTATGAAGGGAACTTAAGCAATATTTCACCCATGATTCCCCTTGACATATCCATCAAACCTAGAATTGTCGAAAATGTGCATATTAGAGCTTCCTGTTCCCATGACGAAGTCATCAATTACAAGTCTCTTTTCCAAGAATTTCATGACGTCTTCGCCTGGAGATACTAAGAAATGCCAGGTATTGACCCTGCTATTGTGATACATGAGATTGAGACATACCCGAACGCTAAACCCATTCGACAATGCCTTCATCCGATTCACCCACGTAAAGCAGCCACTATCAAGCTTGAAGTTGAAAAAATTCTCAAAGCTGGCTTTATTTACCCAGTGGCCTTAACTGACTGGGTTTCCAATCTTGTTCTAATTGACAAGAAACAAGGCACCATCCGCGTGTGCGTTGAATATAGGGACATTAACAAATCTTGTCCTAAAGACAACTTTCCTACCCCCTTTGTCGACCAGATCATCGACAACTATGCCAGAAGCGAAATATTCTCCCTGATGGATGGTTTCTCTGGCAATAATCAAATCAATATCGTTCCCGCAGACCAACAAAAAACTGCCTTTATTTGTCCTTGGGGCATGTTTGCTTACCGAAAACTCCCGTTCAGTTTAAAAAATGCCGGCGCAACTTTTCAGCGTGCCATGTCTTACACATTCCATGATATCAAACATATTGTGTAGCCATATCTCAATGACTTCCCTACTCATTCCATGCATCGAGATGATCATCCTGTACACCTCTGTGCCATTTTCCTTCATTGTCAGTTTTACCATATATGCTTGAATCCCCACAAATGTGTTTTATGCATAGAATCCGGCCGATTTCTAGGCTTTATTGTTTCATGTCAGGGATCCAAGTCGATCCTTTGAAGGTAGAGGCAATTCTCAATCTTCCTCCCCCTTCCTCACTTCGCCAGTTACAAAGTTTGTAAGGGAAGGCAAACTATCTGCGTTGTTTCATCCCAAACTACGCCGAGCTAACTCTTGGATTTACGTGACTACTCAAGAAAGGGTCCGAGTTCGTGTGGGACACCATTGCCAACAAAAATTTCAAAGCTTTGAAACTGTCTTTGACATGTGCCCCGCTACTCTTCCCACCTGATTACTGTTGCGATTATTTCCTCTACCTCGCAGCCTCGGACCTTACCATCATTATGGTTCTCGTCCAGGAAGATGATTCCCACAACGAACATGTCATCTATTACTTGAGTCAAAATCTAACGACTACCGAAACCAAGTATTTACATGTTGAAAAACTAGCCTTGGCAGCCGTCCAAGCAGTACAACATTTCCAACACTATATCCTATCTCGCAAAACTACGGTTATTTCTACCTGTAACCCTATGCAACACATTCTTACACGCCAACTGCTAGGGGGAAAATACTCCAAATGGATCGTGATACTACAAGAGTTTGACTTAGAATTTGAATGTGCTAAGTCTAAGAAATCCTTAGTGTTTGCCGAGTTGATATGCGATATTCCCTACCCTGAGATGGAAAACGTAGCAGCAGATTCCTTACCCGATGAATCTCTTTTTCTGATCAGTTCTGATGACCTTTGGTATGGAGATATCATCATCTATCTTCAAACCCAGACTTTCTGGCCTAATTTATCTAGCACTGACTGCTGTCGAATCTGCTACCAAGCTTGTCAGTATATTATCCTCGGTGATAGTCTTTATCGTCGAGGGATTGACTCCATTTTTTGATGCTGCCTCACTTTTGACAAAGCCGAGAAAGCCCTCAATGACTGCCACTCCGGAGCATGTGATGGTCACATGTCTAGGTATGATACTGCTCAGAAAATATTGCGTGCCGACTATTTTTGGCCTTCATTATTTAATGATTGTATCATTGCCATCCAAAAATGCCATGCCTGCCAAACCTACAACCACAAGATACGATCATACCCTACTCCTCTACACCCTGTGGTGTCAATTAGTCCCTTTGCGAAATGGGGTTTTGATTTCATGACATGTCACCCTCACTCGGTCGGGGGGCATGGTTACATTATTGTAGCCATAGATTACTTTTTGAAATGGGCCAAGGCGATGCCAACATTCGACAATACCAGATGGACAACCACATTATTCATATTCAATCATGTCATTGCTCATTTTGGAATTCCTCAGGCTATCGTTACTGATCACGTTAACCACTTTAGAAACTTCATGTTGTCTGAACTCACCGAAAAGTTGGGTCTTCATCATGAAAACTTGACACCCTATTACCCACAAGCCAACGACCAAGTTGAAGCAATAAACAAGGTCCTCCTTACCATGCTTCAACGAATGATAGGGATTCACAAGACAAGTTGGCACACGATCTTGTTTTTAGCATTGTGGGCGTATTGGACGTTCGTTAAGTCTACTACCGGGTTTACACCATTCCAACTAGTTTATGGCCTGGAAGCCATCCTACCATTTGAATGCGAGATACCCTCCTTAAAACTATCCATCGAACTTCTACCCAACACTTCTACAGAAGAAGAACGTCTGTTGCACCTCATGCAATTAGACGAGACTCATCGCGACGCTACCCTAGTCATAGAAGCCCAGAAAAAATGTGTCAAGGCCCAATACGACAAACATGTCAAGCCTCATGTTTTCTCCGAAGATGATCTAGTTCTCCTCTACGAACAAGATCGGGATATCCTAGGAACCAGAAAGTTCGAAGCTATGTGGTGAGGTCCTTATATCGTTAAACGAGTTCTAGAGAAAGGATCCTACGAGTTAGTGGACTATGATGGCATCCCTTTGAGTGAACCTAGAAATGGGTTGTACTTAAAGAAGTATTATGCATGAGATCACATGTGCATGAGTGCTTGTATTTTATTGTACCATATTTTTGTTGCTTTGTTTTGATTTTGCGTTATTTGGCCTCTACCCTTGACCACTTATCGTGCATTGTACTTGGTTTCCATATGTCAGAGTCTTTGCCACCCTACATTGGCTTTGCTGATGGTGCTAACCGTAGTACTCAAAACCTTGCTTCCATTGCTTGGGCACTTTACGCCCCTACAAACGAACTCATTAGTTTACGAGGTGTGTGCCTTGGTCGAGCAACCAATAACATTGAAAAATACAACACCGTCATCGAATTATTGATCGACGCTATTTCACTCGGCATTCACCGCCTGGTTATCCAACTTGATTCATAGCTAGTAGTACTACATTTAAGTAACATCTATGCTATCCGAAGTCCTACTCTATTACGGGTATATTTACGAATTTGCCTCCTGGAACGTTATTTTGATTATATTGAGTATGAACACATTTCTAGATGTCTAAATAGACTGACATATGCATTAGATAACTATGTGTTAGACAGACATTTGAGAAATTTATAAATCAATCACACATCACATGTATAACATAACACCAAATAAGCCGGTAGAAGTCGTGTATATATATAACGATCAAAAGTCTTTTACAAAAGTTTTGGTCCAAGGACCACAAAATCTCAAAATATGAAGCTCATGGCTTCTACAAAATAATGTCATGGATAGTGCTCATGATAGCACACTACAACTCGGGCCACCCTACGAAGCAGTCGACCAATAGACTCAGACATGCTTACAGTATGGTGCTGGTGACACCTAGGGATCTCCCCAATGGCCATATCTAGAATGCCTGCAGTCAACCCCTCCAGATTCTACTCCACTGCTTCATAGTCTTCAACGTCCCACCTCACCATTGGAGCTACCTCTCCTTGTCACTGAATGGGAGAAATTCTCAGAGGTCGATAGGGCCCCACATCTGTGGCATCAAAAAGATATTTTGTAATTAGTTCTTGAAAAAACATAAAAACATTGCATATGATAAAAATTACAAAAACATTTGAAAAAAGAAAAATGTATACTTCTTACCTAGATCACCCCACTGGGCACCCTCAGGTAAGGCCAAATCTGGATCTCCACGGAATTCCAACCTGGCATAAGCATAATCATCAATCATTAACATCTGAGGCCAAAACCAGTCGAAAAAGGCATCATTGTATTTAATGATGGGCCCTGCCACATGACAAGCCATGAGGTTGCACCACCTCAACATCCTAGGGTATTTTGGAGTCGGTAAGCCCTAGTCAACTTGTAACCACAACAATGGAACCCTCTCTAGAAATAAGGATACTAAAAGTGACCCATACCCAAATTATTTCAGTTCACCCTTTCTGCATTTAGTTAGTTGCCTCTTCATGCTGCGAAGGACTGCATCTGACAAGTTAAAGATTCGAGGCTCTGTACACTATATGGCATACTGAAAATAGCTCTGGAGAGCCGTGTGTGGAGCCACGATCCCAGCCATACAAGCAATAGTAAATAATATGGTTTGAAGGGTCAAGTCTTGGACCCCCCAGATAGCCACTTTACCTTTTCTCCTCTTCGCTTCAGGGACACAATACTGGCGATAATATTTGCTCATGGGGAGCCTACCACCTTTGCCTCCGATCAAAGTAGCGTGGTACCCACGCTGTGAAAAACTTGTGAGGAAATATACATCCTCAATATCCAAGGTCAATGTATGGACTCTGACATGAAACAACTGCTGGTCCACGTCCCACATATGGACTAGGTACTCCAGTAGTCTAAGTTGGGCTCTCATGCCCAGAATCTGGAAGAATTTCAAAATCCCATAGTCTCAAAGGGAAGCAACAGTATTCGGGTCATTCCCATCAATAGAATCATATTCCTCATGCTCTCTTTCTCGCCACTCTAGCATTATGATGGTCAAATGCCTGCACAAGTACCATAAGAGAAAGGTCAACAACTCTTTTCAAACCTTGGCATATTTTTCATTGAGCAAAAATCATTTTGAAATTTCATTTTGTGGCCCTCGCAGGTGCCCTTTTGGCACAGTGTGAGACTCTCGTAGGTGCCTTTGGGGCCACTTGCAAGAATCATGCATTCTCGCAGGTCCCGTATGTCTATCCTGCAAGAACGCCCAGGCGCAAGTTTTGGCCCTAAAACAAACCCAAAATCTTGAAATTTGCCAATGAAAATGAAAACTAAACCATGGAAAAGATAGGAAATCAAGAGCCTACCTCGTCGACAGAGACGGTTCGCCAAATGGTCACCCGTGCCTCCCACGATCGAACGATGAAATTTGAGGTAAAAAAGGGTTATTTTGGGCAAAGTTTTTGACAAAATCACAATGACTATGGTAAAATCCCTTTTACTCACTTATATTTACCTTTTACCATTTTTTGTGAATTTTTATATTATTTTGTTCATCAAACTTAATGCCTAATAGCCCTATGAGTGTGATTTTTTGCAGATACAATGACTTCGAAATCTAATCAGAGGGTACGAATATTCTTTTTCTTTTTGTGTGCCTTATTTCGTCCTATGTACGATTGCTTTTCAGGGTTTTCCAGATAAAACCTCGAGCTCAGTCTTTGTTCGTTCTTGCGCTCAAAAATACAAGAGAACGTAACTGAGTATACTTTTCTCACCTTTTTGTACTCGTCATGGTAACATGAAAACAACAAATACATAAAGGAGTATCCTTTAAGCTCTTTTCATGCTCCTTAAAAATGAAAAGATGGCCGAGCGATCTTATTTTGTTCATGCTCGTAAAAGTATTTGAATAGGATGTTTGATGGGTGGTAATTTATCACTTTTTCGGTCCCATCGAACTATTTTACGAAAAAGGAACTAAGAGAGTCCTCTTTTAAGTGTTTTTCCAAACTCTATAATCATGAAAAACCTTCGAGTTTTCTATATTTGGACTCGTTAAACAAACATCAAAAGACCCATAATGGGACCAAACCACTCCTTCCTAGGGTTCGTTAAACATACTCCGAGGGACTTGTCTGAAGGATGAGCTTATATCAACAAGCATATGTTATCCTCCTCAAGCTTGCATAAAAATAAAGAGGTACTCACCAGAAATGGTGGGGGAAAATTTGGGAAAGGGATATGTTTCCATCTTCATATTAATGGTAGTAAGCGTTGCTCTTGAACATGACACCCCCTATTCATCATTTGAATCTGGGTTGGGAAATCCATTTGTCTCTTATTTGACTTGCTATAAGGTCACGTCTTGGGTCGTCTTTGAGTTAGTGCTGCCACATCCTTGGTCATGTCATTCGTAAGTTCAAGAGATGTCCACACAAACCTTTTATTGAGTCAGCCATCTGTAGTTGTCCATTCTTACTATGTCGGCCTTCCATGTGTCTATGTCCATGTTCGTCCATACTCTGTCGCACCCTCAAAATTTGTTACTTATTTTGTGTCATTGATGGGGGATACATCAAGGCCCTCCTGTGACGAGTCTTGTTCCGTTGACTCCAACTCATAATCCAGAGATAAGACTTAGAAATCATTTAGTACCTTGGAACTTGCATGCTTTAATGGCAGGTCTCCTCACTGTCGACAAGGGTTCACATCATTGATCCCTGATTAAGAGATTCCGTCGAGTGCTTGACTTCGGCCTATATATTCCGATTCGTTTGGATTGTGCTTTGGTACCTTGGGAGTCATTTAAATCAATGGTGATTTCCCTCGCCCTTGTTAATGGTTTTCCTTAATGACCGGTAATCAAGTGGTTTCTACCATGCTCGACTTCAACACATGTAATTGCATGGTTAGATTCGGACTTATGGTGGGGTTGAAGACCATGGGTCTTATTTATTTCAGCCCAGGTTGCGATGGAGTATGTATAATTTGTGTCGGCACATAGATCCACTTTGTATGTCACATGGCTATGTCATCTTCAGATCAAGCAATTTTTACATATATCCACAATGTATTCCTGGTGGCTATGTAACATGTTGATGGCATGGATCCACGGTGTATGATTGGTGGCCATGGCCTACACTTATGATTTCATTCATTTATGGTCTGAGCATGGAAATGCCTACCTCAGAACTGGTATTACATTTTTCCGATGCTTGATTGTTTGTAGGTTTCCGATTAGCTGTGCTCCTGGTCTCTAACACACACATGCATTTTAAAAAGTATTTTGGCTATCACAGGTTCCAGCCTGATACTTTGG
Organism: Picea glauca; assembly: GCA_000966675.3. Taxonomy (NCBI): domain Eukaryota; kingdom Viridiplantae; phylum Streptophyta; class Pinopsida; order Pinales; family Pinaceae; genus Picea; species Picea glauca. The sequence goes on from JZKD02S0658236.1 coordinate 118,206, forward strand.
GGGGCATTATGTTACACATATTTTTGGTCACTCTAGTGGCATTTCTACAATGTTGTATTCAGGCTCCCAACAAGGACTTTTTGCCTGAGAAAGATGACTGCTATCTTCCTCCAGAAAACATATTTTTAAAGTGAGTTCATAGGCCACCTATGTATTAGGGTGTGAGAATGCCTGATTCTCGTAGGCTGCCCACAACTAGGGTGTGAATTGTTCGTAGGCTGCTCTATAGGTAGGGTGCGAACCTGTTTTTAAGCTTGGAGAAAAGAAGAAGTATCGAGGATTCTAGAAGGGAATCTTCTATAGGATGAGTTGGCATTTGTATGGTTGAAATCCTACTGAATTTTCTGATTTGGTGGGATCATTCTCATCCATGTAACCATCTATCCTTCTCCTATATATTGAAAGGTTTCTCATGGAAAAGGTTAAGCAAGATTGAATGAAGAATTGGTGAAAGAATAGTGTGAGGAATTTTGCTTGGATAAGAAATTGGAGCTCTCATTTGACCTATCAAGCTGGGCTAGATCTTCTTCATTCGATTGTTGAACAAGTGTGTGTTGGAACCAAGGGCCACCGAAAGGAAGCTTGCGACATCAAGGTGATCAGGTTGTAATCTTCTATTTCCATATAATATGATATAGAGGCATGTCCCTTTCCCACAAAACCACTGTTATTTTATTCTGTAATTCCTTGATCATATGCATAGGTTGACTTTTGGATATACTTTTTCATTTTCACTTTGGTTGGTTTGTGTTGTCTTGGACTTGATTGCACAAGAGCATTGGAGTGAAGAGGGAACAACAGAGACCTAAGGAAGCGATCTAAAGGTATGTTACTTGTTCCTCTCTGCTGGTAGATTCAATGGTCATAACTTAGGGAAAGAGTAGTGCCCTGTCTTGTTTTGTTCTAGATCCAGATGGATCTAGGGAGATCTGTTCGTGTCTGCACTTACCGATTTGTTCAATAACACAGTGTGGAGGTCTGGGGTTGTTGTTGATTTGGTTGTGCCATTTGATAAAAAATGTGCCAGAAGTTTTCAGGAGGTTCTTGATCCCTGTATTCTATTTGAAATAGTTGATTATTTGGTCTTTAATGAAATGTGATTGCACTCCCTTTATCTGGAATTTCGAATATTCCTTTTTTCTTCGCAGGAGACTCAGGGTCAGGTGGTGGTGGTGGGTCTGCCCTGGCAACCCCGCTAGTTTATCCTACTCCTTCCTCCAGATTATTAGAGATTCCCTCTTCTAAAGGTTTGAGTGGTGGGAGATTTGTGCTCTGAAAGATTTTCTCAGTCCCTTCAGTTTTTCTATGAATCTCAGCGTGGGTCGTAGTTGGTGAAACTACTGCCTGAGGGATTCAGATGGATCCTTTTCTAGGTCCAACCGAAGCTTGGGATTCACTCTTTTTGATGATTTCGTCTATGAAAGTGCTTCTTCCAGGGATCACCGGACCCTGGGTTTTGGTAATTTTTGGTGGGGGTTTTGGTTTTTCAAGATCCTTCTTTCTAGTCATACACACTTCACACAACAACAAAAGAAATTCCAACAAAAGAAACACCTATGAAACCTTTTAAGTGTCAACTAGAGGTAAGCGTTGGCATAAGCATTTTACCTATTACCTGTGTAGGTTCTTACCTTCCATATTCAATACCTGGTCCTCCAAAGACACAACCTATGCTACCTTTGACATTCTCCCCGACAACAACGCCAAAATGTTGGGCTCTAAAGATGTCTTAAAAGGAACCTTAGTTAACATTAATTTATCAACCCAGGGATTCGTCTTTTATATCAAGAATATCGGCAAAGTTTATGCAGGTAGCCTAAAATCATGTAGCTAAAACAAATCTGAGTTCATCAACAATCAATTTCCTCAAATGTTCACCAAAGATTCTAAGAACTAAATGGAATTGAAATCTAATCACTAAGATGCTGTAAAATGGAAAGGAACTAATTAATCTATTGAATTAACTTAACTAAAAAGCAGTAACTGAATCTAAGTAAGGATTTGCAAGATTAACTATTGACTATGAATTATGATTACTGGAAAGGAAATGATGAATTACTCTACCTACAGAAAGAAGCAACAATTGTAATCTAATTGGAAAGGACAGCTAATGTAACTTTTACCGAAAGGAACAACTATTGTAACTTTAATTGAAAGGAACAACTATTGTAACTTTAACCGAAAAGGAACAACAATCGTAAATCTGAGGAAAAGGAACAACGCGAATGAAAATGTGAGGAACTATCAAGCGATAACTTCAGAAATGGATATCATAACAACAATCATGAATACTTAAGGAAAATGCCTATCTTCTACAAACAATCATTAATTCATTGATACATTCATGCAATTAAAAGAGATCTGAATCACGAAATAGAAATCAAACTTTGAACTGATACAATTACAGAACGAGGCAGTAGCTTATTCAGACTAGGCCCTCGGTCTTTATAAGTACTACTACAAGAAACTCAAAATGCAGGGATGATAGAAACACTCAAAACTTTCATTGATTTCATAACTGGTGAAACATTTACAATAACTACTTGCATAGAGAAATTCTCTATTTCGAACCCTAAAAATGCGATTTCTTCTATATCCGTTTCTGAACCTATTACCCTCTTATATATTACAATGGTCTAGGTAAATCAAGATATCCTGAGGATCGAAATATCCTCAGGATTGATTTACTATTATAAAGTTACATCATAGAGAATTGATTATCTCAAAAACTGCTTTGCGCGTAAAAAGTCTTCAACTCCCAACAGCTCGCGCATACCCAAATCTCTTTGGTTATCTTTGACAACTATTTTATCCAATTGTGCAACAAAATCAAACCATTCCAATCATAATTTAGAATCCATTTAATAAAACTTCAATAACAACTCTAAGAGGCATATTAATCATGTTCTGTCCTATTTATCCCTAATTATTTGAAAAGTCAATCAGAATGATATCATAAATTGTGGACAAAAGGAAGATATTTATACCTTTTCGTAACCCAACATCTACCACCACCCTCTATTAGAAAACGAGGAGATCAAGAGGCAGATCCAAGAGCTGCTCCACAAGGGGCACATTCGTCCCAGCTCATCGCCTTGTGGGATCCCAATCGTATTGGTGCAAGAGAAAGTCGAGACCTGACAACTTTGGATTGATTACCGGGCCCTGAATAGAATAACAGTCTAGAACCGGTACCTGATTACTTGAATTGATGAACTCCTTGATCAGCTCATGGGGGCCAAATACTTTAGTAATATTGATATGAAATCTGGCTACCACCAGGTTCGAATAAAACATACAGATGTATGGAAGACCACCTTCAAGCCAAAATAAGGTCTTTTTGAATGGTTGTTCATGCCCTTTGGTTTGACAAATGCTCCAACAACTTTTATGAGGATGATTGATGATATCCTGTGACCTTTAACCAATACTTTTTTAATGGTGTATCTGGATGAAATCCTCATCTACAACAAGACTTGGGCGGAACACTTGCAGCATATTCAATAGGTTATGCACACCCTACGACAACACAAACTATATGAAAACTTGGAAAAATGATCCTTAGACATGGACAAGGTCCATTACTTAGGCTACATCATTGATCAACATGGTGTGCATGTGGATCATCCAGGTCATCCATGACTAGCTAGCCCCAACCACACTCACTGAGCTTCTTGGGCCTCGCCAATTTCTATTGCAGGTTTGTGTTGGGATTCTCTCATATTGCATGGGCCCTTAGCTAAGTAACCAGGGGTGGTGGTAAGGAAAAAATTGTGTGGGGCCTGCCCCAACAACAAGCGTTCGATGACTTGAAGCAACATTTGTGCTCATCCACAATACTTTCATTACCATACCTGCAACATCCCTTTGAGATTGCGAAAGCTGCTTCATACTATGTCGTGGGCACCATTCTCACTCAACATGGCCACTCTGTGGCATATCATAGTGAGACACTATCATATGTCATCTATAAGTACCCTACTTATGAAAAAGAAATGTACTCCATTGTGCAAGCCTGCTGCCAGTGGAGACATTACATTCTAGAGAAAGAGACAATCATCCACACTGATCACAAGCCACTATAGTTCATGTAGACTGAAGGCAGATTACATAATGACCACCATTAGAAGTGGTCCACATACTTACAATAGTTCCACCTCAAAATCAAGTATAAAACATGAAGTACCAACCAAGTTGTTGATTGCCTCAATTGACCTCCAGTCACGACACTCACCACGGCGCTAGAATCTTGCATCCATGAGACATATAGATGGCCCCACCTCTATGAGACAGACCCTGACTTCTCCACCACCTACCAATTGTCTCTAATTTCCATCTTTAGGATGGGATATTGTGCCATCTAGGAAATCTTTGCATCACATCAAGCGAGTGCATGACGCTGATTTGGGAATCTCACTACAGTCAGGTGGAAGGACACTTTGGCATTGAAAAGACAGTGGTAGTGCTGCAGAAACATTTCTACTAGCGGAAACTTCAACAAGATGTCAACAAGTATATCAGGGCCTGCACCGCCTGCGCTATTGCCAAACCGACCACTAAAAATAAGGCATGTACACCCCTCTTCCTACTCCTTACAAGCCATGGTAATCCATGTTAATGGACTACATGTCGGGCCTCCCATCCACCAAGAGAGACAATGATTGTGTTTTTGTGGTTGTTGATTGCTTTTCCAAGATTGTGATTATGGCCGCCTGCAAGAAGAACATCACTGCAGAGGCCACTAGAAAGCTCTTCTTTGAATGTGTCTGGGTACACTTTGGGATCCCACAAACCATTGTCTTAGATCGAGACATTCGTTTCCTCAACACATTCTGGGCAAGCCTCTGGTAACTGCTAGATACCAAGCTCACCAAATCCACTGCCTTCCACCCCCAGATAAATGGACAAACTGAGGTCATCAATCAGATGATCGTACATATCTTGTGCATGTACAAATTCAAGAACCCTCGCACATGGGATGAGAGTCTTCCCTATGTTCAACATAGCTACAACCGAGCCCTGCATAGCTCAACTGGACGCAACCCATTTCAGGTGGGGTTGGGATTCCAACCATTGGGCCCCATGGATGTTCCACTACCCCTGGCGACCACCTTAGATGACTAATCGCCTACTCCACTAGAAGCTGACAAAGCCACCTGGTTTATTGAGCAGATCCAGCACATCCACCAACAAGTTCGGGATATTTTACAAAAGTCCAATGCCAAGTACAAACAACGCCATGATCAACACTGGGTGCCACATACATTTTAGGTGGGGGACAAAGTTTGGTTGCACTTGTAGAAAGAACGCATTATAGGGCCCCATCGAAAGCTTCACCCACTTCGGTATGGGCCATATACCATCACCAAGGCTATGGGTGACAATTCTTTTGTGCTCAACACTCCCCCTTTCCTTGGCCTGCACCCAGTCTTCAATGTGGCTCTCCTTCGACCATATTTCCCACCATTATTGGAGACACCTTAGAGACAACAGAGAAGTTGACACCAAGAGAGCTCAACCCTGATTGCATGCAACAAAAATCTAGTGATCATATTGTGGACACACAGATCAAGGGCACCCGACAACAAAGGATCCAACTTTATCAAGTTGTCAAAGCAGGGCAGCTCTTGCACCAAGGCAAGTGGCTCACCAAGGGCCAAATTCAGCAAAAATTTCCTCATCTGATGGGGGAACTCAATGCAACAGAGACCATTGATTCCTAATGGGGGAGGATTGTTCTATATGGATTTCGGTGGCCTCCCACCTATTCCAATAGGTTCATTTTGACAGTTTTCTAGTTTGATAGTTTTTCCTAGTTTTCGAGTCCCTAACTTGTGGGGACGTTTTGAGGCCCTAAACAACATTGTTAGGGTTTGCCACAATAAAATGTGCAGTCCTCAGATAGACCTTTCCAATGGGATATCGCGTGCCTAAAACAAAGATCATATGCAAAAGTTACGACCTTGGTAAGTTGATGTACTAACTTACCCAAACAAGGCCCACATGACTTTTGGTGCTTCATCTCCTAGGGTTAGGTTTTTGGATGTCTAGGGTTTTTGACACTCACATTTATTGTAAAAAGGCCTTCAGAGCCTCATTGTAATCATATTCTTGTGAATGAGCGCAAATGTCACATCTCTTCTCAGAGATAAGCTGCCACCATTAGAACAAGCTTGTTCTCCACTTCATTTTACAGTTTCATCTTATTTCCTTATTGAATAGAAAACCAATTTTACTGTATCTCAGTTATTATTTGTTAAGCATATTTTAATAATCTGTATTCATTTCGTTCTGCTCATAAAATCTAGATCACCAAGGATTTTTAATGTACTTCATCTTCTCATGTGTATTGCTTGACTTGTAGTCATCGTGATAAAAATCCTTATCTTGTTATTCTTCCATATGTATTGTTTCACTTGAACATCTTATATTCTAAGAAATAAATATGCATGATATGTACAAAAACTATGTAAACATGGTATGCACAAGAAATTTGAAAAATATTATTACCTTGACTTAGAAGAAGAAGTTTGTTTTATCCTGCTTGGCCTTCTTTGAGGGTTCCCTTTCTTTGGAAACTGATGCTTTGTCTGTTTCCTTCCTTTCCTTTAACTCAGGAAAATGGTTCCTGTAGTGACCATATTTTCAACAGTTGAAGCATTGTATCTTTGACATATCCTTTTCTTGATTTGGTTTCTTCCTCAAGCCAAACTTCTTCTTATTCCTGAAATTCTTGAACTTTGCTGTGAAGGCTTGATCTTTGTATTTATTTTGGGATTTCTCTTTAGTGTTAATCCTTGATTCTTCTTGTAAACAAGTCCAAAGTTCTTAAAATGTGGGATACTCCTTTCTTGTGTTCATGCTTGCAGCAAATGAATCCCATGTCTTGGGAAGGCCATTGAGTACTATATTTACCAGTTCCTTTTCTGAAATGATTTCTTCAATATCTTGTATTTGATCTCTTAATTGAGAGATTCTTACAAATTATGATGTTATGTTGTCATCATCATTCATTTTCATGTCATGAAGATCATTCTTCAGACTCATTACTTGTCCAATGTTTCTGACTCAGAAGAGATTAGTTAGGGCATCGTGCATCTTCTTAGATGAGTCAAGATGAGAGATGTAGGGTATCAATTGGTCTTTTACAGAGTCCACTATGATACTCATGAAACTGATGTCATTGTCCTTGAACTTATCCATAATTGCAACATTCTGAGGTTCCTTCTCTTTTCCTTCTTCAAACTGTGGTTCCACGATCTTTCCTTTCACGATATCCAACACTTTATTCTTGGCAAGGATGAGGTCAATCCTTGTCTTCCATGCTATAAAGTTAGAAGAACTTGTTTTCTGACTTCATAGAGTAAGTCATGACTACTTTGACTTGGTCAACCTTTGAATTTGACCAAAAACTCAAAATTGACATCTTAGCTTGCTAAGAGTACTTGGAGGTGCGCTGGGTTAGGGTGCACTAGGCTATCCAGAAATAGGTCAATCTCTTCACTTAAGGTGCCTCAAAAAGAGGGTTAGGGTTTCGTTGTTGCAACAAAAACTAATTGCAACTGCAACTATAACTGAGCAAATCCTCCCAATCTATCTTCCAGTAGTTAGACTATTCGAAGATAGTGTGGGCCATGTTGGCACAGGGGTAGACCCAGGGTTCAACACTCAAGAGTGCACCAACAAAACCCTAACTACTGGCCCTTTCGGCAACACCTGTGAAGTAGATGAAGTCTCACCCTAGGTAGAGGCAGAGGTGGTTGCACAACTTAGGCGTCTGCAACCTTAGCTCGAACACGGATCTATGATTACACACTTAACAATGCACTCAACATCAATAGTTCACCTAGAATTAACCCTTATCTCACTTCGTAGATAACACATAGCAACGCAATATATACTTAGATCTAAGATAATTCAACACTTAGCCACAATAAGATATATTAGATTCGGCAGATCAAGCAATAAGCATCTTATATATCAGATCTAACATTCATTCATATCTCATAAGCATAACTAGATCTATCTAAACACATCAAAGCATTTAACAAGAGGAGAGACAAAAACATTAGGTCGAGGCACATAACACAACACACATAGTTACTGTGGTTCACCCCCACCCTGGGGATACATCCACAAAGTCTTCTTATTTATTATCTCGGTCAAGCAGTTACAACACAAAGATTCAACAATCCTTACTTCGCACAAGACATAAGATATGCGTAGCTTTCTAGATCCTTCTTCCTTGCACTTCAACAAAAAACCCTTCACAACCTCTTACAAAAACTTGCACTGAGCTCTACAAGCTTCTTACAATCATGCACAAAGCACTTACAATATGCATCCGATCACACAGATCCAGTTACTAGCACTAAGCCATCAACTATACATCACATAAATGTACTATTGTCCTCTACTTACATTGCCTAAGTATCTATTTATAGATTAGAAAAATGGGCCTAAGCATGGGTAAACCCACGGCCGACATCCCTTTCCTGTTACATTAACCCAAAACCCTAAAGGGCCCAAAAGTGGACCAAGATGCTTTGCTTGGCGGTCCTTCTTTGACTAGCTTTCGCAGTTCCAAAATAGGTCAAAATGACCAAGGTTATCCCAAAAACTTGCTCAAGGGCCAATAGGCCCCCAACACTCACCTGTGACTCCTCTCGAGTCACTTAGGTTTGGCCAATTCTGCTTCAAACGCCTTGAGCTTAGCTCAAGCTGCTTTGACCTGCTGCATTTCTACTGCCTCTTCCTCAACAAGCTCTTGTATGATTGCGTTACTAATTGGTCCCTCTAGGTGGTGTTCTGTTGTATTCACAACCTGGTTCAAATCTGTACCTTGGCTCTCTATCTTTGTAAAAAGATGACATTCTTTATCCTGCACAGGTTAGAGCCGTTGCATTGCTTCCATTACCTTGCTCTAGATCATATGGATATGGTGCTGTGTGATGCACTGCTCGGGAAACCACTTGATTCTTTCTATGGGTGATAGGGCCTTCAACTGCACTTGTAACTTTTCGAATTGATGCTTCACCTCTTGGAGCCGTGACTCCAATTTATACAATTTGTGGTTCTAGGTTAGGCTCTCATATATCTACACATTTCTTCTACTTAATTGTTTGCACTCCTCAGTGAGTACTTTAATCGTTTCTACTGTACTTTGGGCAGTCACTTCTCGCTGGTCATGCTCTTCTTGTGGGGTACTTGGGATGGTCTGAAGTTCTAAGTCCATGACTCTTTGTTGAAGTTGCTGAATAAATTCAGCAAGCTTCATCACTTGTTTCTTTAAGGGTTCTTCTGCCTTCTACTCTAAGCCAGTCACAGAGTGAAATGCTCTATTGACAACTTCTTTGATCCTGATCCGCTTCGTGAGCAACTGCTTGGAGAGCGTCCTTCTCTTGTTGTGTAGCTCGATGTTTCTCTATGATATCCTCTTGTGCTTTATTTAGGGCCTGAGTGGCTTGCGCTGTTGCTGCTTATTCTTTTTGAAGGCATACTTTGAATGTGTCAGTAATATTGTGAAGTTGAACTGGTTCATCTCCCACTTCTGTTGCTCCTTCTGGTAGGGGTGTAGTGGAGACTGCGCGGCTAGACTAAAGTGCCCGCTGCACTCCTTGGAGCTCGATCTCAATTCTATTGTACAATGTTTCTTGCTTAGCTCTCTGTTTTTCTGTTATCTCTTCGATGGCTTCATTCATGGATGCTATGAGGAAACTAAAGTCATCTGGAGTGAGCGTGGTCTGCAACTTAGTCACAGGTGCTTTTGATTTCTTCCAGGAGGAAGGTTTTGAAGGCGAACCCTTTCTTTTCTCTATGATCTCTACTTCTTATTCTGGCCTTTGTTAAAACTCTTCTAAGTCTTCGTTATTACCTCCTTGATCTGGTGTAATGGAAGCCGTCCTTACAGTTCTGCTGTCGATGTCTTGGATTTCCTCATCTTTCTTTGTCTTCTTTGTTTTCTTCGCCTTACTGGGCCCAGGTGTATCCTGCGCATCTTCTGGGCTATCAATGTCGAACATTTTTGTGGGGTCTACTGAGACAAGGAGGTCTGCCGACCATTCCTTGGTGATCTCTTCTAGGTCTTCTTCTATAAGCTTATAATAAGGCTGAAGCTGTTCCTGGTGCTCATCAGTGCATGGAGTTAGGTATATAAAGTGGCAGTTTGCGCTAAACTTTATCAGAGGTCAGAACCTTTGTAAAGTGTTCAGGGTTATGCAAGGTTCTCCCCCTAAGGTTTCTTTTAGTTGGTTATAATATGTGTGGAAAATGACATTTGATTGCCATTGCTTGTTCATGTCGGTCGAGTACCATAAGGTATTGAAATTCGAAGCTAGTGGATCAAAAGGGTCGAGGTTCAGGAAGGTTGTGCCTTCCAGTAGCTCCCATGCAACAAAAGTGATCAGTATTAGAAGATATATAAAATGGAATTCATGCCCCTGATCCTGGGCTTCTTTCCTATCAATCTCTAGCTGGTTTACCAGGTACTTCACCCAGTTTATCTGTAGTCCCTCTGCGCATTTTCCTACGAGGTCAACTATGAAGACTAATACTTGTGTTGGTTTGTTCTTACGTACCAACTTCCCTGCTATCAGTTGGCATGTGAGGCACACTGCGCCACTCTCGATAGAGGCTACCTTGTAGCCTCGTGCGCCCTTCTTGACATTGCCATAAGCTTCTTTAATATTCTGTTAAAGAGCGCGGTCCGCAGTCTTTCTAGGATAGTAATCCTGGGGATAAGGGCCTTGCATACTAAGCCCAATGATCCTATTGATCAGCGCTAGATCAAAAATTATGTGGTGGTTTAACCACAAGTATCCTCCGTGGTAACTTGGTAGCAACATTTTTACACAAGCATTCACCTCCTGGTGTCGGCCAAAGTGCGGTATTTTCATAACGCTGAGCAAAGTAGACTGCGCGAGGTTCATCGCCCATTCCTGAGGGAAAATATTGGAATTCTTTCCCTTAGTTCTTGTCAAATATTTAGACAGGGCGAGCATGTTGTAAAATTTACGGTCCCCCAAGTTGAAGTCACAAAACTTCAATGCTATAACCTTGTGTTAATCTGCACGGTAGGTGCGTACTCCTTTCGGTAGATATGCAGTGACTAAGGTGTATTCAAAGTCTCTAGGGATGATGTCCCTGTTAATCGCACCACTCAGAGGGGATATGTAATCTGGTAGGATGGATGGCACTAACTTCACGTTGGCTATGTCTTCTTTATGCTTAGTTCTCCTTTTTGCGCCAGCTCTAGATGTTCCTGCTCGAGCAGTCGACAGGGAGGATTGCTCTCCTCTCATTGATGATGCCTGTAAACTTGTAGACAACCCTCTTTTCGACATGACTCTTTTGGTTCTGAGGCTAGCAAGTACCTCTCTTACATATTCTTTAGCTGCATTGAGTTCGTCGGACATATACAATCAGGAAAAATAATCGGGGTCACGTTGATCTTAGGCACTATACTGGAATGAATAAAAAGGGAGTGATGATCACTGTAGACACTTGCTAGTCTGCGAGCTTCAATTTATCAATTGGAAAAAGTGTTCTTTGGGCATATTGCAACGAGCTAAATAGGCAATCTCAACAACGGTCTACTTGCAATGGACATGGAGCCTTCATTAACTCCGTTCTATCCATTCTGGTGCTGTCCAATGGTCTAGTGGTAACCCATAAATGCTTTTCGACTCATTCAGAGTGGCAGTCGAATGGATATATTGGCCTCCAATGGCTATATCACTTCTCCATGGCGAAGTGACCCATATCGCTATTTTGATATCTCAACGCAGATCAAATTCTGCAAATTTTCTTTCTGTGATGTTCCGTCTGGAATCTCCTGTAATTTTTCCCTCTTCTTACTTAACTTTCTAGCTTTTTTTCCAGTGAGCTTTGTCTCAGTAGTTATTTTCCCATTATGATTCCTATTTTCCTTGGATATAGTCACTTCGCACTATTGAGGTTCTTCCTTAGGGTTTAGGTATAAAATATCTTCTCTTTCTGATATAGAAACTTCAGTCTTCTGTGAGTCCTCTGACTTTCTGATAGCTTCAAAATCTAGGTTCCTAGTGTGAAATGTCTCTACTATTCTAAAACTTTTTCTTCTTCCTTCTGTATGGCTTGATTTCTTTCAATCCAAGGATTTCCAAGTAGCATAGTAAATGGGGCTCTGTCCTCAATAAATTTGATAATCTCAAAATCTTCCTCTGTCGAAGTTCCATTGACATTCATAGATATCTGAGTAAGCCTTCCACATAAGTTCACCAGTTTTCCTCTGAATAATCCTATTCCTCCTCGGGATGGAATCATAGCAGGCCTTCCTATAGCTTCCCAAGTTCTTTCTGTCATGACATTCACCTGTGTTTCCTCATCCAGAATACAGTCAATGTCGAAGTCTCCTATTCTTACTTTGATTTGCTTTTTTTCGTTAAAGATATTAGATAATCTCACATGTCAGTGATCATTCAAGGTGTCTTTTATCTGCAGTAACATATTTTCTAATTCCTTCCAGGGTTCTGCTATTTCTGTATCTACCTTAGGGTTTCCTTCATTCAAATTCATTCTTTCAAGCTTAGCAATCATTCTAGGGCAATCCAATACTTCATGGTCCAAACCTTTGCAATAGAGACAACTAGGTCTTCCACCAGGGCACTCCTTAGCTAGATGTCCCAGTCTTCTGCAAATGTAACATAGGGTCAATCCTCTCTTTCTTTTAAATGATCCCCAACCCCTTCTGTGCTCCGCACTAGGATCATGGTAGCTAGTCTGCAAAAAATTCTTTCTAGGATCCTGCATCCATTTGTTAGTCCAAACATTCTTTCTATGCATAGGTATAACATATCTATCATTATTCTTATCAAAAATTCTTTCATTTAACAATGCCCTAGTTTTCAAGCTAGGACAAAATCTACCAAGCATACCTAGATCCATACTCCAGAAATAAAAAATTTCACTTATTTTACTTCTACAGAGCACAAATCTTTAAGATCTAAAACTTTTAACTATTCTTACCTTTATCAGAACAAAGAACTTACAAATCTTACCTCTTTCTTGCAAATTTGACCTATTTTCTCGCAGATATGACCTCTTTTCTCACACAGATCTTCCAAGGTTAAGTAGAATGCTACGCACTAGGGCACATATCTACACACATAACTTATTTTGCACAAAGCTTATTTTTCTCTAGTTCCCAACAATCACAGTTTCAGTTCCTGACAACAAAACCATTTGTTGGCATAGGGGCAGACCCAAGGTTCAACGCTCAAGAGCGCACCAACAAAACCCTAACTACTGGCCCTTTCGGCAACACCTGCGAAGCAGATGAAGTCTCACTTGAGGTAGAGGCAGGGGTGGTTGTAGGACTCAGGCATCTGCAACCTTAGCTGGGACACGGATCTGTGATTACACACTTAAAAAAGCACTCAACATCAATAGTTCACCTAGAATTAACCCTTATCTCACTTCGCAGATAACACAGAGCAACATAGTATATACTTAGATATAAGATAATTCGACACTTAGCCACAACAAGATAGATTAGATTCGGCAGATCAAGCACTAAGCATCTTATATATCAGATATGACATTCATTCATATCTCAGAAGCATAACTAGATCTATGTAAACACATCAAAGCATTTAGCAAGGGGAGAGACAAACACATCAGGTTAAGGCACAGAGCACAACACATAGAGTTAGCATGGTTCACCCCCACCCTGGGGCTATGTCCACAAAGTATTATTTATTATCTCGGTCAAGTAATTACAACACAGAGCTTCAACAATCCTTACTTCGCATAGGACAAAAGATCTGCACAGCTCGTTGATCCTTCTTCCTTGCACTTTAGCACAAAACCATTCACAACCTCTTACAACAACTTGCAATGAGCTCTAAAAGCTTCTTACAATCATGCACATAGCACTTACAATATGCATATGATCACATAGATCTAGTTACTAGTACTAAGCCATCAACTATACATCACATAGATGTACTACTGTCCTCTACTTACATTGCCTAAGTATCTATTTATAGATTACAAAAATGGCCCTAAGTGTTGGTAAACCCACGGGACAACATCCCTTTCCCGTTACATTAAACCAAAACCCTAAAGGGCCCAAAAGTGGACCGAGATGCTTCGCTTGGCGGTCCTTCTTTAACTAGCTGTCGTAGTTCCAAAATAGGTCAAAATGACCAAGGTTATCCCAAAAACTTGGTCAAGGGCCAACAGGCCATAACCTATTAGAAATAATACGTGTGCTTGTTAACCATAGACAATATAGCAATATTGTCACCCAACCATAGGACGAAGCCACCTCCGAGCACCTTAAACTTGACAAAGAATAATTCTGGAAGAAAACCCTAGGCCTAATAGCCAATCAATGTAGTGTACCTCTCTCTAGAGCTAGCACACGAGGTAGAAAGTCCAAACCATAACCAATAGAAAGTCCAAGCCTAAACCAAGAATACATGTTGCAGTAGCTGCAGCTGCAGCTGCTCTCTAGACTTGCACATATGTAGTGCACACTCTTACATTTGTATGATTATGAGCTGTGTGTATCAAATGAGATCTGGCATCCTATATTTATACTGCTTCTCCTTAGCTGTCTGGGATGAATTCTCAATCTGGAGACTAAAAACTCAATATTAAATATTTCCTTTAGCCAACTTGTATTCTAGGGTTATGTCCAATGCTTTAGGGTTTCTTCTTTCTTCCTGAAATATTCTATTCTTTTTCAGGGTTACACATGAAGGTTAATACCTCCCACAACTACCATAATATCAACATATTTAACCATCAAAACTGTCAAATAATTATTGGACAATGAAGTACTAAAACATTGGATAACTTTCCAATACTTAAGCATGAACTTTAACGATAAATTAGGGCTTCCAAATAAAGTTATCAACAAAGTGTTAGGGCAGCCTTATGGATGTAGCAAACAATTGCTACAACAACAAGTTCCAACCATAAAAATCAACAAGCAATCATGAAAAAGATAGCCCATAATCAGTAGAACAATAATCTAGGTTTATAAGTCAATTTCCACAGTTGAAAAGTGAGTAAATGATGAAAGAAAGTGAAGTTTGTTGTATCCATAATGCCTGTAGCATTAAATTTATTGTAGCAATGAAATCCTTGGCTAAAAGACGATGCCCTCACGGTACACGAAAGCTTATAACATGTAGAAAATATTCCAACTTAAACAATTTTGATATCTCGTAATTCTACGTATCCCAATGCAATGATTTTGTTTCTCCAATGCAAGAGATTAGTGCCTTTAACTATTAGGTTATGGAGTCTTTACAAATAAAAGAGCTATTTTTACTACTTCCTTAGGTGTGTAAGCCATATTACTCCCCAAAGCAAGCAAGACTAGCGAAGAAAAACCCTAGGAGGGTGTAAACCATTTTACTCCTCCTAGTATTCCTTTATGCAACAAATTATTCCAAGACAAATATTATGGGCTTAGTGGGGTTGTATGCCTTTCTACTCCCCATAAGATGAGAAAATTAACCTTGTGACCAAGAAAAGAAGCAATAACATGAAAGATTCCTTACCTAGTTCAAGCATTAACAAGATAAACTCCTTTTAACAAAAAAAATCCACCATAAAAGTAATAAATAGCCTCCAAGAAAGATAGTGCCTTACTTCTTCATCTAATAGCCAAAGAAAACCATAGAAAGGGATAGTAGCAAGAGAGATAGACAAAATTTCCCAAGTAGGGTGCAAATTTCAGCCAAGAATCCTCTCCAAGATGGGAGAGTTATGATGTAAAAATGAAATAAAATGATCTCTATTTATACAAATCCTACTACAAGTGTTTGTTCACTTAATTTTAGGATAAAACACAAATTAAGGGGACAACAACCCTTACCTTTCCCCTTTACAATACAAAATTCAAATTTAACCCTAAAATGCACATAAGAAACCCTAAAGAAGCATGACGCCACTCCTTTAGGGCAATGTTTTGGCACCTTTAGAAAATTGTTGAGCTTGGAGATGAAACGTTGGACCTAAAAAGGCCTACCTCTCAAGTGATAGGGTCCTCAAGGTCCCCCTCTCCATCCAAATATTTCAAGTGTCAAGCAACAACACCACCACCACAAGCCCTAGTCCTAGGGTGACGTCAACCTCCTCAAAAGTGACGTTTTATCCTCAAGAGAAAATTGTTGGGTTGGCTAGGGGTTGGGTTATGTCTTCCATGGTATATACTCAGGTCTCTAAAGGATATCATCATCAGTCGGTATGCAGACCATGGTATCCAACTTGTGTGCTTCAAGTCCCAAGGAATCCCAAGCTAGGCTTGTTCTTCCAAATCTGTCCACCAACTAGGTTCCACAAAGAGAATGAATGCACCCTCCAAGGATATCTAGTCAAATGCATTATGATAAGTAAATCAAACCAATAAAAGAGCCATCTAATCATGTACATCCAAAATACCTCATCAGAATAAATGTGCTCAAATCACCTATGCAATTTTCCAAGTTTAGGCATGGGAGGGTTGACAAAACTACCTATTGGGTGAATCATACATCAAGTTTAAGAGTGTTTCCCAAGTGGACCCCTCTCTAAGACATGTGGAAAAAGTGACATGGATGGAGGAAAGAGTCTTGGGCATGAGGTTCATGACATACAAGGGATTGAAGTATCTCATTTATGGGTGTCTTTGTAGAGGGTGTGTTACACCTTCGTTTTCAATGCAACATTTTTCCAAGCCCATTTATTGAATTTTGTTCCTTTTTGATGTTTCCAAGTTGGGGATTCTACCTAACCATGAGAAACAGTTCCCACATTGACTATACCTTGGTCACACGATGCTTCCCTAAGTTGAATTCATGTGTGGGGCCTCTACCTAGGCATAAAAAGTAGTGACCACACATGCTCCACCTTGGTTGGAATTTTGCATTAGTTATTTTTACAGGTCCCATCAGTTTCTTATGAGAGAAATTTCATTGTCCTTGGGATCCCTAGGTGATCATCTAGAAGGTTCATGATTGGATTTTATCTTTTTCCAACTACAAGCCTCTAGGTCCTCAACCCCTTCTTCCCATGAAATGAGGAACAATCCCTTCTTGCGTCAGTACACCCGAAAATCCCAAAAGGTAAGGAGATGAGAGGATGAAGTGTGGAAAGTGACAAGTATGATCAGGAACGACATGATGAATTGTCAAGAGGACCTACCAGTAGAAAACATATCCCCAAGGGTGACCCACTTACTAGGGTGCAATTTCAACCATCGAAGTGAAACAAGGAAAAGAGCATAATGTCCAAGCATACATTACATAATCAAAATCAATTTAAAATGCACAAACTCAAATGCCTCAAATATTGAAATGAAACTAACCATAATACCTGGCTTGTACCTCATGGAGCAAGACCCAATGTATTTTGGAAGCCAAATGATGTGGTGGATACCCTCATGATGAACCTGGAATTGTGGTGGTGAGGTGGGTCTCCATCTATTCAAGCAGACACTGCTAGTCAAGTTGTCTCTGTGTGTTGTAGTGGGAAAACCCCCCTACAGACTACACTAG
>JZKD02S0658236.1:137773-150401 GCA_000966675.3 Picea glauca
AGAATTGGTAATAACCTGGGCGCAGATCTAAACGGCCCAGAACAAAGCGCTTAAATCTATGGTTCACATTGAATTCCGGACACCACCCTCCGTTCTGCCTTTAATGGAGGGGGGGGGGTTCGGAATGAGGATTAAGGAGCGTGCTAAGATCTGCGGCTAGGAAACAAGTGCCCAGATCTATGGCTCACAATGGATTTTGGACCCCCTCTAGTGTTTTTCCTTTAACCAAAGGGGGGGGTCTGGAATGAATATTCCATTCGGCGGGCCCCTTGTTACAGGTGGCATTGTTCTATTGGTCCAGAAGTCCTATCCCCCACATGCTATCTGACAGCCCGTCACTCATGGACATCATCCTCCACTGAGCCCACTTGTTCCACTTGCTCCCAGGGTCGTGTCACATCCCATAATTGCTGTCAGTCCCAGTTATCAGTACCTAAGTCCCTCACTCATGAATAGCCCCTTTTGGAGAATTTTACCTCCAATCACCAGCCTCCACGTCACCCGTCCATATACTTTGGCCACCGTCATCTGCCAACTCATCCCAAGTGGCCCGTTGTCCATTAATAACTGGATAATATACCCGTTGTCATGTTGACCATTTTCCCGCGTCCAACCGACCCAGTTTTAAATAAAACTACTATTTTCCCTCTTCATGCACTATTCATCCTTCGCACCAAAAAATTTTACTCTTACGCCTCCATTGCTTTTCCGCCACCTTCACCTACAGTCAGTATTCCCCACTAACATCATTTTATTGCAGGTACAGTTGCTGAAATGGTGTCAAAGCCAAGACAAGTGGAAGGAGAAGAGAAACCTTTTCTTCCTCCTCCTGTCAACTTAGATAAAATTCCCTTGGTCGATAAAGATCGATTGATCGCAGATACCATTTGCGAATTCAACTTTTCGGATCTTCATTCATGGCTCCGGGAGGTGTTCCTGGACCAGAGCGATGAAATTGGACTCTGGGAGTCCAATTTTCCCCTGTATCTCTTTCCCCAGATTCATCATTTACCAGAATTCTCCCTCAAATGCCAAGCCCATTATGTCCCTAACCAGAAAGCCATCATTTCTTCATCTGGAGACGTCCTCTTTTTCATGACCCTTGAAGATATTGGCCAGATGATGCAAATACCCCGTGTTGAATCTGCGTCCCCATTCAATTTAGAAATCCTCACTGAGTTATATCAAAAAATGACTTTCCCTCAGAGAGCTTAGATATTTGAGCTTTTCCTCCCCACTTCCGCTCCACTCCGTTCCACCAACCCCCCTTACCCTTCTTCCATGTTCTCCACCAAAGGAAATCAAATCATTTCTTCCATGTGTGCCCTGCTTGGTTACTATTCTGATCAATGGGTAGATGAGCCCATCCTAGGTTTTCTGTCCATTTTCTCAAACGATGAACATCCCACCACGCAATTCGACTACAACACCTTATTGGTCGATAATATTCATGAACAATTCATGAATTTCGGCACAGAGGGGATGTTCATATATTCTTCCATACTGGCGTACATGTTCATTTACTTTCAAGCCGACAAATTCAGTTTCTCCATGCAGAAGATGGATGCAGACAGAAGGCCCCAGCCAATCATAGCATGGACTTCTCTCCTGAAGCATAACTCTGTTGAATACGACTTCAAAGCCTTCATTGATCAGTTTTACCACCCAGTGGTAGGCATGTTGAGTGGAAGGCCTGAGCCACGAATAAATGATGAAGTCCATAGAATCTTGCAGCTCTCGAAAAATGTAAAGATAGGAGACTGGTACCTTTACCAGAACTATACCGAAATCAGAGTTTTTGGGTGCGAGTTGGCACCATACAAGCTACCTCAATACGTGCTGGTAAGGATTTTTGCCTTAGAATATATTAGACAAATAATGAATTCGGATGACATTCATTTTGTTTCCTTGAAAAAGAAACAACAATTGAGAATCAAAGGGCAGATAGGTTCTTTTATCTGCAATAGTAGAGGTGCCGGGGAGAAAGTGGACAGAATGTTAAAGGAGATGAAATTCTTTACGAGTTTCACCTGGCACTATGATCCCTGTGGGATCATCTCAGAAATGAGAGTGAAAAATAAGAATGTCCCATATGCTCATGAGTCCAAGCCAGAGATTGATAAATTTGCAAATCAAACAGTTTGGATGCCTGATGCTTTGATGGACGTGGAACAGCCAGTTGAAGTAGAATAGTAGGTGCCCTCGACGAGTGTACCTCCCACTACCACACCTCAAGTCCCCAAGGAGAAGAGGCCCTGACAGGAGTCGTCGTCTCCTGTAACAGAGGTGTTAGCAGAAGAGTTCCAGATTCACACCAAAAAGTCAAAGACAGTTTCAACGTCGGGCGCGACGGTAGAACAAGAAACCCGACTACCACAATAGCCAGCACAGGGGTCAAGCCGGTCACGCCACCTTTCAGTTCGAGCCAGCATAAGGAAATCACAAAATCTATACTGAAGAAATCCACAGATTCTCCCCTTGATACTCATCAAAGAAAGACTGTGCCCAAATTGGGCATTTTCGAGAAATATGAATTGATCAATAAGAAGAACCAGACCCTCACTAGCAGCACTTACGCCCAGTTTCGGAAGCAGTCTTCCACAGCTCAGCATAGGCTTCTTTCGGCATTTGACACAGAAAAGGGTAGAATGCATATGGCTTATCTACAAGCATAGGTACCGGATCCCAAGGTAATCTCAGATTACAAAAGGGCCACTTTCGAGTTCCAAGCAAAAGATGTACATCCAACAGATCAGATGGATCTGCATAAACAAACAGGGGAGATGGTTTTTCACACTTTGGCACATGCTTCATCTTCTGCAATAAGACTCCAGGTGTCATTGAACAATGCTCAGACGCATCTTAAACTAGAAAAGATATCATCTTTTGCTAAAGACAACAGAATCAAGACGTTGGAAGAGATGGTCCTCAAGATAGGCTATGATCCTTCAAATGTGAAGGCTGCTGAAGAGATGATTAAAAAGAAAATTGATGACATCGCATCCTTAAGAAAACAGCTAAAGCTCCTGCCCACAGAGGACTCACAGGCAAAGGAGATAGCATAAAAAGAAGGTGAAAGGGATGAGATGCTAAAGTTACTCATGGAGTAGAATGCTCATCTAAAAGAGATGGAGGTTGAGATGGAGAGATTGCTAAAGGAGAAAGAGCAGACGAAGCCAATGGAAAGCATTCCATTGAGTGCTATCCCAATTGCAGGTTTGAGCACAGCAACAGTGACAATCATTCCATCTGCAACATCCGAGTCACTACCAGAAGGAACAACAGACCTTGCCAAGTCCATGAAGAGGATGAACCTGCAAGAGTCAGAAATCAGCAGGCTTAAGAAAGAAGTGGAGAACCTCCAAGAGCTCAAAACTTCTTTCCAGACAAGCCTATCTAAAGAAAATCAGGTGAATGAGCAAATGAGAAAGGAGTTACAGCAGCTCCAAAAGTAGACAATGGCAGGGAAGACTTTGGCTGAGGTCAAAGAGATTGTATGGACAGATATTACCAAGTCTATAAATGAAATCTATCCAATGTTTCAAATAATGTTTGAACAAAATGAGTTGCTTCAGAGGAGCAAGTATGCGATTGAGAAAATCAGAGAGGAGCTGGGAGACATGCCAGCACAAGCAAATGAGATCATCAGGTTCCTGAATTCCAAGACCAGAGAGGAACTAGAAGAACTAAAGATTGAGGACATAACAGAAACTATACTGGAGGTTAAAAGGGTTTTAACCAAGAGAGGTCTAATGCTTCAGCTTGAGGAAAAAGTTCAAGTCATGGATCAAGGAGTACATAAATTTTTCAATAAGATAGATGTTCTCCAAAAGAAAGGCCTTCCTGGTCTGAAGGTCATTAATGACAAACTAATGACACTCCCTGACTACAAGAAGAGGTTGATTGAAGTATCTAAAGATAGTTCTAAGCTTGTAGGGATACAAGGGAGCATCACAGGGAAAGCATTCATGGATGCCCTGCAGTTGGATATTAGTATCCAACACGAGATTAAACACATATTCATCATCAAGCCTGCATTTGCTAAGTATACAGACATGGATGAAGTGTATCAGAGATTACTTAAAGTCACAATGCCAAATCATCTCAGATGGGAAGAACTTTGTGATCTACTTGATTAGCAGATGAGCTGTCACTATCCAGTCACCTGTCCAGTCAGAAGAGGTTGTGAAGGCACCTCGCCAACGGCCTACCCCAGAAATTTCCGCATGCATTTGTACTGAGTCAGCAAACAGTTTTTGATTAGTTAAAGTAGTTAGACTAAAAATAGAATGAGCACGTCCTGATCAGTTATGACGGGAACGTTTGTAATCTGAATTATAAATACTTCAACTCTCGAAGTATTGAGGGTTGTTGATTCGCACATCCTATCGCTATCAAACTGTAATATTTTTGAAGAGATCGACCATTAATAAAGAGGAAGCACTTTTACAGGATTCTCGCGTGTATTCACTGGTGACTTATTTCTCTTAGTTGAATGTTTTTCTTGCTTAGTGCTCATATTGTTTTCTAAAGCTAATCTTTAAAAGTAACATATGTTGCAGGATTTATCGTAGATACCCTGTTTCCGGCTTTAAAGATTTAAATGTTTATCTTCTAAGGTTTTCGATTAAGGAATTCTTAACTGCTTCTTAGTTGAATGATCTTTCTCACCTTTTCTTCTGTCCATCATTTAAATTATTAAAGATCCAGTTGAATGCATCACCTCACCCTGTGAAAGTCTTCTTTGGCATTTCTGGTTGTTTCTTGTTTTTAATTAGACACAGACCCCATAGCCCAATGGGTGTGTAAACTGTCTCAACCAATTTATAAACCCTTTTACAACAAAACATACTTGTTCCTTTTACCTAGCCTAATATATAGATTAAAAACAAAGCTAAATCATATAGAGAGATCCCTCTCTGAAGCTGGAAGGGCTAGATCCCAGCTTTAAAAGCGGTTGGATAAAGTTACCTTTGTGGATTCCTTCTTTGTCGACCTCTTGGAAATTTACAGAGTGCTAACATAATGGCGACCATACTGGGGAAGAACTAAAACTGACAATTTCACGTTTTCTTTCCCCTAAAAAGAACGTTTGATTATGAGAAGAAAGTAATGTTTAGAGGTTGATTAAAACTTTGTACATAACTTTTTCATACTCACAAAATAAAGAATATATATATAAAAATCAAAAAATAGTTCTGGCTTCCAAGAAAGTTCACACTAGATCTCATCCCAACCTAGAACTCTCAGTAGCAATAGATAAACCTGAACATTTGCTCAGGCGAAAGGCCTCTACTGCCAGCTCAGGGAATCATACTTCCCTGCATAAGTCACCTTCCTTTTCAGGAAAACCCGTTACCTATAAAAACCTTGATCTTGATATCTTTCCACCTCGAAGTCTGGTTAGAACAGGGTCTGACAGTTTTGTGTCAGGACTCGTTTTTGATCCAACTGTGTTGCAACCCTGAACCCCAGAAGTTTTGTCTCCCATGACTAAACTGCAAATCACCACCTCAGTGCCGTGCAGTCCCTCCTCACCTTCATCTTCAATCGCTACATCGCCTACCATCCAGGTTACTCTTCAACCTCCTCCACCCATCATGGTAGCTCGGTATGCCCCATTGTTCTTGGCTGCGCCGTTACATGCCATGCCCCAAGATTACCAAACAAGACTTCCACAGTTCGATGTGACCAGACCGTTGAATGCCCAACAACACGTAGAAAAAATGAATGACTACTTTGACTTACAAGAAGTTGATGAGGCCGACGTGAAAATGCGATTGTTTGCCCAGAGTCTGACAGGAGATGTCAAGAAATGGTTCAAATATTTACCCGCTGCCTCAGTTCCTGACCTTGTTGCGTTCCAAAGAAGTTTTCTTGACAGATGGGAGGTAAAGAAAAACCCTCTCCAGATACTGTCAGAATACAAGAATATAAAAGGAAACCAAGGTGAGACAGTACAGGATTATTGCACCCGCTTTAACAACCTGTACAACGCAATTCCCACTAAAATCAAACCTCCCCAAGGCCTGGCATTGATTAAATTCCTTGATGGATTTGATGCGGATATGTCTTACCAATTAAGGGAACAAAATGCTGCCACCCTAGAGGACATGCAAAAGAGTGCTATCAGTGTGGAGGCCAATTTGTTGGCAAAATGAGCCCGTCAAAGGTCGGAAAGGAGAGTCACGATCAAAGAAGAACCTTCCACGTCAACCACCGATTCCAAATTGGATTCTGTGGTCAGAACATTGGAATTATTGATAGAAAGAATGAGTATTTCAGACAGAAATCCTTCGAGAGACAACACACCTGCTCCTCAGATTCGAAACCCCAATTTTAGAAGAAACCCTCCTCAAATCAGATAGAGGGATCAAAGGGATCAAAGAGATCCAAGAGATCCAAGAGATCAAAGGGATCAGAGAGGTCCTGATCAGCCAATCAGGCCTCCTCTACAAGAAAACTATGTCGATGAAGGGGGAGAGGTGATTGAAGAATTGGAGGACACTCACATTAAACTTATGGGAATTCATGACAATGAGGCCATTTTCCTTACTCGAGAAGAGCAGGAACTTTTTCTACTAAATCAAACAAAGGTAAGTGAAGAAACTGAAGATGAGGGACAATAGGCCTTTGAGAATGCTATTCTGGAGGTACACAGGCAGTATAATCTGCACAGCAGGAAGACAAAAGGGGGTTCAAAGACAGAAGGGGCCTCATCCAAGAAGATGAAAGAAACACAGAAGACAGTCGAATCCAAGAAAACCCCTGAACCTTCTACTGAAAATATTCCTGATAAGGTTCTTGAGAAGAATAAAGTTGACCCCCCGTTGAAGAAAAACATCACCATCCTGAAAAGACCATCACAACTTGATGCTTCTCATGTTAACCCACCAAGTACTTCTAAGCTGAAGAACCTGGCAGACAAATCAGAACTAATGAGCCAAGGCAGAACTCTTACACCCTTTAGCCTTGAAGGAGAATTGGCAAAAATAAAAATTCCCATCCCACTTACGGAGTTGATGAACAGAAGGGGTTATCATTCAGAGGTACTAAAAGCATTAGCCATTGAACCTGACATAGGCATAGAGGCCTTGAATATTGGATTAGTGACTCATTCAGACACTGTGAACCTTACTGACGATCATCCCGAACTTATTTTCGGACCTGAAGTAAATGGTCGAGACGATACTGGTGATGTAGCCCCCTTTTACATCAGTTTGAACATCCATGACTTGATATTACACAATGCTATGCTGGATTCAGGTGCCTCACATAATCTGATTCCCAAAGTAGTAATGGAAAAACTGGGACTGGAGGTCACTAGACCATACAAGGATTTACACTCATTTGACTCCAGCAAAGTCAAATGTATTGGTTTAATCAAAGACCTATGCATCACCCTGGTTTAGATCCCTTCAAAAAGCATGGTAATGGACGTAGTGGTTGCAGACATCCTGCCTAAGTATGGAATGTTGCTCTCCAGATCTTGGGGGGCTAAGTTGAAAGGAACCCTGCAGCTGGATATGTCTTATGCCACTATCCCAGTGTTTGGGCAGCAGGGGAGGTTATATAGAGAAACGTTGATGAAGTACATGGTAAGTAGCCAGGAAAAGCCTCACAATTACCCCCTTTACTGCGCACATTCCGATTTAGATTTGTTCATCTTGTATAATGATGGTGATACGGAATAACAATATACTCAGATGATGGAAGAAGCATCTAGTCAAGATGAAGATCCAGAAATCGGTGAGGTAGCAAAGATGAAAAACAAAATCACTGAAGAATTCCCCGCCAATTTCTGGAGTATGGATTTTGATGGAGCTGTGAGTAAAGAAGGAGCAAGAGCCAGAGTCTGGTTACATAATCATCTAAAAAGGTATTCAGAAAATCATTCCTACAAATTAAATTTCCAGTGCACTAACAACGTTGCCGAGTATGAAGCTTTAATGCTTGGTCTAAAGCTGTTGAAAAAGGTTGGTGCTAAGCAGATAATGGTAAGGGGTGACTTTGAATTAATAATCAAGCAAATTAAAGATGAGTATGTTGCTAAACACCCGTGCCTTAGAGCCTACAGAAATGTTGTTCTTGATGCTTTGAAGTGTTTTAATGAGGTTGACTTGCAAGTAATGCCAAGAGGACAGAATATTCTGGCCGACAGATTGGCTACGTCAGCAGCCTCCTGCAAGATTCCTTTTCGCCAAACTCGCCCATATATAGTGGAGGTGAAATGCAGACCGACAGTTCCCGATAATATCAGGTACTGGAAAGCGTTTGGAAATGATGATCAGATAGAGGATTTTCTGCAATGCAAGAACGATTTTGAATGTACAAATATAGATTTAGAAAATGAAGATGAGAATGTAAAAAGTTCCTAATTTGAAATAGATAGTGTGAATACTGTAGATACAGTAGATACAATAGATTCAGGAGATTTAAGGGATGACGAAATGGATGCCGATGTTTTACAGTTGAAAAGCAATGTTTTACCCAGAGGTCTCGTCCCTTTAGAAGATCTGTTTGACAGTAACGATGTAGCTAAGAAACCCAAAATAGAAGTCCATGGACAAGAGGTAGAGGACTGCAATATAGGAACTGCGGAAAAACCTAGGATAGTCAAACTGTCCAAATCAATACCCCCAGAACAAAAGCTTAAATACATTGAGTTATTCAAGGAATATTCGGACGTTTTTTCCTGGGGCTATGAAGATTTGAAAGCCTATGATACCACCATCATACAACATAGAATTCCCATAAAGGAAGACCAAAAACCATTTAGATAGAAACTTAGGAGGATAAATCCCAAGTTGCTCCCTCTAATAGAAAAAGAAATCAAGAAGATGTATGATGCCAAGATCATAGTCTCGCTACGTTTCTCTAAGTGGGTTTCTAATTTAGTCCCTACATGGAAGAAGACAGGGGAAATCAGACTCTGTATTGATTTCCGAAATCTGAACAAAGTATCCCTGAAAGATAATTACCCATTACCAAAAATGGACCACCTCCTGCAAAGAGTGGTCGAGTCTAGTAGGATATCTCTGCTAGATGGTTTCTCAGGTTACAACCAGGTCCTAGTTCACCCGGACGATCAAGATAAAACCGCTTTTACCACACCATGGGGCACTTTCATGTACGTGAAAATGCCTTTCGATCTGATGAATGCCAGAGCCACATTTCAGAGGGCCATGGATATCGCCTTCGTTGAAGAATCTGGTAAGTTTATTGTCGTTTACTTAGATGATGTGACTGTGTTTTCCAAATCTGATGATGAACACTTGCGACACCTTAGACGAGTCTTCGAGAAATGTAGAAGGTTTGGGATTTCATTAAATCCTAAGAAGTGTCTCTTTGGGTTAGAAGAAGGTAAACTGCTGGGACACATCATTTCTAAATATGGAATCAGAATTGACCCCAGTAGAATAGAGGCCATACTAAAATTAGAACACCCAAGAAACCTCAAATAATTACAGTCTTTTATCGGACAAATTAACTTTCTACGAAGATTCATTCCCAATCTGGCCGAACTCCTCCGAAACATTACAAACATGCTTAAAAAGGACACAAAAATAAAATGGGACTCTGAGTCTAGACAATCCTTCGAACAAGTCAAACGAGCACTCACAGAGGCCCCAGTTCTGATCAGTCCTGATTTCACTAAAGATTTTTATCTTTTTTCTTTCACCTCTGAACATACTATAGCAGCAGTACTATTGCAGAAGAATAGTGAAGGGCACGAACATCCCATAGATTTCTTCAACAAAGCTTTAAGAGATGCTGCCCTGAACTACAAAATCATGGAGAAGCAAGCTTTTGCTTTGGTAAAATCCATAAAGGACTTCAGGGTCTACATTCTCCATTCTCACACCATAGCTTATGTTCCGAAAACGGTAGTAAAGGATATCTTGACACAAGACCACCCTGATGGGAGAAGGGGAAAATGGATTGCAATTATTCTAGAATATGACATAGAGATTAAGCCCACAAAACTAATCAAAGGCCAAGGCCTTGCTAAATTGATGGTTGAATCTAACTTCCAGGCTCTTGACATAAATTTTCTAGATGTGGCAGATGAATAGGGCGAGATGGAGACTCCAAACGTAAGAGAGGTATTTCTAAACTCTCCATGGTATGCAGACCTAATATTCGTACTACAAAATTTACAAGCTCCCCCCGGTTTAACTAAGACTAAAGCTATATTTTTAAAGTTGAAGGCATTAAAATTCTATATTCTAGAAGGAAATTTGTATTGGAAAGACCCTGCAGGTATCCTTTTAAATTGTTTACTTAAAGATGAAGCTGATAAAGTGTTGCAGGAGTTTCACGCAGGAGAATGTGGTGGCCATTTAAACTGGAAGGTCACAACCAACAAAATACTCAGAGCTAGATTTTACTGGCCCACCCTGTTCACAGATGTGCATCAGAAAGTAACAACATGTCACCAGTGTCAATTATTTGAGGGTAAAAGGAAACTCCTTCCTCTACCTCTTAAACCAATTTCATTAGAGGCTCCTTTCCAGCAATGGGGACTTGATTTTATTGGAGAAATACACCCTCCCTCTTCAGGCCAACATAGGTGGATTCTTACTGCCGTTGATTATTTTACCAAATGGATCGAGGCAGTACCAAGCAAGCAAGCCACTGACTCTGTTATTATCAAATTTCTTGAAAATAATATTTTGTCTCATTTTGGTTGTCCTAGAAAGATTATTACTGATAATGCAGCTACCTTTCGGTCAAAGAAGCTCATAGAATTCTGCAATCGTTACCACATCGGCTTGGGTCATTCCACAACCTACTACCCTCAGGGGAATGGGTTGGCAGAGTCCTCAAACAAAACTTTGGTAAATATCATCAAGAAAACATTGCAGGAGAACAAAAATTCATGGCATGATAAGTTGGTTTTTGCTTTATGGGCAGATAGACTGACCACCAAAAGGTCAATTGGTATGTCACCATACCAGCTGGTCTATGGTACCGAGGCTGTTTTCCCAACTTCTTTGGGAGTCCTTGTCATGAAGTTACTTCAGGAGATACAAGATGAGCCAAATGACTCCTAGAGATGAATCAATTAGATGATTCATCTGCAACAGACTAGAGAGGATGTTTTCAACAAAACACAGGTCATCCAAGAGAACATCAAGAAGATCTTTGACAAACGAACCAAGGAGGATGATTTTGAACTGGGAGACCTGGTGTTGAGATGGGATGCCAGGAACAAGGACAAGGGAAAGCATGGGAAATTTGACAATTTGTGGACAGGGCCCTACATGATCCAAGCGTTCAGAGGAAACAATGCTTTCTTGCTAAACAATGCCGATGGGTCAGATCTGCCAAGAGCACCTGTGAATGGCAGAATGATGAAACATTATGTCCCACCTCAGTAAGAGATTTGAAGAACTCACTCTCCATTGTACATACCAGTTTTAATTTTCAGTCTTTACTTGCATTTTCTGAATGAGGAACATTGGTTAGTTGGTTGAAGCCCGAAGAGAAGGCCCTAAGCTGCTGATCACTGTTTTTCAAAATTTTCCTTAGAATAAGACCAATGAAGGCTACTAGACAGATATGTTCAGAGTAACAGGAAATTGGATTCTTGGCACTTAATAGGGCAAGTACCATCCCCAGGTGGAGCCGCTGTTATCACCCCATAAATTATGGGAATCAACTTATGACTTGGATATTATGGATATTATCTATATCTAGTGTTTTTATTGGCAACTGATTTTTCATTTTACAAAAAAGAGAAATAAAAAAGAAAAGAAAAAGAAAAAAGAAAAAGAAAAGAAAAAGAAAAGAGGGCATAAAAGAATTGAAACAAAAGCCCCATGCAATAATAGTAAGTTGGTCATACCTTTCAAGCATGATCAAGTTCTTTTAAATTTTCATTGTTGATAGATTAGTGAATAAATTTGACTAGACTGTCTAATCCTGGTCAGATAGCCCTTAGGTAGAGTAATTTCTTAACCCAATAGTTTAGTTTGGGTTAGTTGCCCTAGGAAGATAGGATTAGCATGTAGGTTAGTTGTTTCATTTGTTTCACCCCCCCATGAAAACAGATTAATAAAGGTGTTACACCATGTCCCAAATGCCTAAGATTAGTTTGTTCGAAACCCCATGGTGGTATCTCTTTGAAATTTGAAGAAAAACCCATAAAATGCTTTATCCTAAGTTTTTCCCCAAGCTCATATTTCTCCGCTCATGATTTATGTTACATTCACTTTCCAATGGTCCAGATCATGGCGCTTCAATCAACGACTCACAGAGCATTACGGACCCCCCCTAGTGTTATTCTTTTAATCAAGGGGGGGGGGTCCGGAATTGGTGATAATATATACACAGATCTGGACGGTCCAGAAAAGAGCATGTGAATCCACGACCCACATTAGATTCCGGACCCCCCCGCCCGTTCTGCCTTTAACGGAGGGGGGGGGTCTGGAATTAGTAATAATCTGGGCGCAGATCTGGACGACCCAGAACAAAGCACTTAAATCTATGGTTTTGGGAATGAGGATTAAGAAACGCGCTAAGATCTGCGGCCAGGAAACAAGCGCGCAGATCTATGGCTCATAATGGATTTCGGACCCCCCCTAGTGTTCTGCCTTTAACCAAAGGGGGGGGGGGTCCGGAA
>JZKD02S0658236.1:159499-223386 GCA_000966675.3 Picea glauca
TAACAACTATCCCGATAATACCCCACATTCATGCATAAAGTACAAAGTATAGGGATCTGGTAGTCTTACCTTAAACTCCGCGTCCGGTGTCGATCCCTTTGCATTCAGTTGTTCCTCGACTGTAAATCTCCTCCCAAGGCTGACCTGCATTCACCAAAAGACAAACAAGAAACTAAAAACATGCATTCTATATATGAATTAGTGGGTTAGATGCCATAATAAAATGGAAATAAAATATCAAGATTGAATAGATCATGTGGGGGGATGGAAAAAGTACTTCTTTATATTAATCTCACAAAGTCACTTACAAAATGAGATCGACAACTGATCCTCGAACCCGGTCTTGGGATCCTCTTCACCAAGCTCCAACTACTTCCACATATCTTTCTCCTCTTCATTTGTCTCTAGGAAATGGATTTGGCCAGTAACAAAGGAAAAATGCTAGAATAAGGAATTTTGGCTCAAAACTCACAATGTGTCTGCAAATTATAGGGGAAAGGGGGGATTATGAAATGGGGTAGAGTTGCACTACTTTCATGATTCTTGTAGGAATGGGGCCCCAACACCTTCTTTTATATACCAAAAATATAGTTATTCGGTTGGGTGATGGGCTATGGGCGGTGAATTGGTTAGGAAACTACCCAAAAGACTGTATCCCCTTTCAACTTTTCATTTTTTGCAACTTTTGTGGGTATACGCAGGCTGTAATGCTGCAACTAGCGTACGTATGTCGGATATAGTGGTGCAACAAGCATACATATGTGGGCAATAATGGTGCAAGGCATGTACATATTAAAAAAAAATGTTTTTTAAAAAGAGCTTTTAGTGATAGCTTGGCAAAAATGGCAAGTAAGATGGCTTGATGCCAGGTATGCATGTATGGTGCAATTTAGGGTTATAACAGATTCCCCCTAATGTGTGAGGTCAGAGGAGCATCTTATGGCCCAAATACATTACAAATATTTACCAACGTATGAAGCGAGTGAGCCCAAGACCAGAGTTTGGGAGGTGCCATCTGCAAAATAATAATTGTCTCACCGAGGTGGGCATACCCATGCTCGGGATGAAATAAATCATGGATGCCAATCAAATACACTACAGATCCATGTCATATAACTATATAAAGTGTAGCCATGAGCAATACACAATAGATCTACATCTCAAAATCGAAAGATATACATGTATAGTATCCATCTTCAAGAAGCTAATGACGCCTGATGGCTGGAGATGAGGCCTTCAGTGCTCAAGCAACAACTTCAAGATCTTCAAAACTCAGGTAGGAGTGTAATGTGAGTGTACAAATTCACTACCGAGAGGTCTTCGATGACTTGTCGGGGAACAGATAAGAGGATCTCGGTGATCAGGCAGAGAACTTCAGTGATTTCGAACAAAGACTTTGATTGGAATTTCGGGATGGCCAGGCATGCGGGAAAGAGACAAAATACATAAGAGCCGACTCAAGTTGGGTAAAAATTCCCTTAGAAAAAACCATGATGAATTGATGAGACTCATGCAGCATAGTACTCACATAAGTTCACGATGCATGATGCAACGCAAACTCTCCATATGTTTGGAAGAATAACCAAATGGAGGATGACACAACTCTATGAAATAAGAACAAATTACTAAGGTCATATTAAATACCAGAGCTTGATGAACAAACAAAAGGATGTGCTTTGTCCAAGGGAGACTCATTGTGCTACCATAAAAAGAAAATACTTTTCCCATCCTCTTTTTGAGGTATATTTGATTTTTTTGTCTTTTTCAATAATTTTGGAAAGCTTGAAAAAGAATAAAAGAATGCTATGTTACAAAGGAGGAACGAGTGTCGCAAACATACTAGTTCCAAGCACAAGGAACACACTGATGTTTAGAGTAAGGAGACATGTGCAGGAAAAGGACACCTGGGAAAATTCCTCCATGGGTCAAGGTGTCAAGACGCAGAGGCAAAATGCTACAAGGCTTGCATATAAGGCATGCTTCAAAGGTTCAATTGAGAGCAACATGGAGCTGACATTAGGCCAAAACGCAAGAATGCAAATGTGATTAACAAGACACAATGATAACTCCCTTCAATGTGATTTTAATGATCCCAAAGAAGGTAAGCTCGATGGTTTTTAATTTTTAGAGAGTCTAAAAAAGCACAAAAGAAGACTCCATTGGGGTACTTCGAAGGTAGTCTAGTCGGTTCGAAAAAAGGGGTAAATTAGCACCGAAAAGAGGTCTATTCAAAACCATTTTAACGAGTGTGACAAAGACAAGATCACTAGACAATATTTTCAATTTTAAGGAGTCTGAAAAGAGCTTAACTATGGACTCACTGCCTTTTTCTAGATTTAGTCTCCTTAGCCCGAAAAAGTGAAATTTGCTGAAGAGAACTCTCACAGTGAGACAAATCTCCTGAGGTGTACATTTTTCCTCCTTAATCTATAGGCCAAAAAAAGGGGTAAACTCATGCCAGTAGATGTTTTTCTGAACCAATTAACGAGTGTGAAGAAACAAGGTCACTCGACAATATTTTCATCTTTAGGGAGTCTGAAAAGAGCTTAACTATGGACTCTGTGGGGGTTCCTTTTTCGTAAATTTAGTCCCTCAGGCCCGAAAAAGGGGTAAAATTATACCCAAGAATACTCTTCTATGCAAGATACCAGATATAATAAATACACAGAACAAAAATGAAATGCTAGAAATGGCAGAATATCAGTAATATAACTAGCATAATCTCCACAATAACACAGAAATAATATAAGAGCAACAACTGAAATAGAACTTTGATTCAGAAAGCAATGTTCACAGGCCTCTTCGAGGGGGAAACCTCCAGTCGAGCATCACTCTGTTACAATAATCTCCAAGCTAGGGTTTTCATACCCTCGACCCTTATTTATACTAAATATGTCTATTAAGAGAAGCATCTAGAGGAATATCCTTCTAGAAGCAGAAGCTTCTATTAGGTCTTCTTACATCCGCCTTATTCTATTTTATTGAAAGGTCTTATTAATATTGACCTTTATTTCATCTGAATACATTGATCTACCTATGTGCGGGTTAGGAACTTAACATTCTAGTAGACCGAAGTTCCTAGAGTATACCTTTGTTTGTACAATTGACTGTCTAGACCAAAAAAGGGGTAAACTACCGCCACACAGATGTGCCTTCAAGTTTTAGTTTAGCGAGCGTGAAGGACAACAATATCGCTCGAAAATATTTTCATGTTTATAGAGTCTGAAAAGGGATTAAAGAAGACTCGAGGAGGCTATGAATCATGTATGAAACTGGTTCAGGTAGAGCCCACTACTAGGCTCAGACCAAGAGTATCTTCGATAGTCAACTTGGAAAGTCTCCCAAAAGGGAAGAAAACACAAACCACTATTTAAGTCCTCCCATGGTATATAATCT
This sequence comes from Picea glauca, assembly GCA_000966675.3. Taxonomy (NCBI): domain Eukaryota; kingdom Viridiplantae; phylum Streptophyta; class Pinopsida; order Pinales; family Pinaceae; genus Picea; species Picea glauca. Next base: position 162,896 of record JZKD02S0658236.1, read on the forward strand.
GTAGTCATGGCTTCAAGGATAGCCTCATCTGAAGGCAATTCAAAATTCAAGAAATCATGCAAGCTAGGGTCGACAGTGCCAAAGGGTGAAGTAAACTAACCATATTCCATATGACGATGGAGGTTCTGGACAGGACTGGCAGAGTCTATTAGCAAAGAATCACAAGCACAGGGGCTTGAGGATCTACAAACAATGAGATCAGACTCAGAAGGAGACTCAAGATCACTTGGACCTAGAGGGGGAAGCAAGGGATCCCATGCCCCCATTGGATAAAACACTGGATCAATTGTTGAGACCAAGTATCGAGAAGGAAAACATGATTGCATAGGTTCCTACTCAGAATAAATTGAACACCGAGGATAAGATGCCACATAATTAACTCGTGGTGGGGTAGAGTTTACACGAACACTGGGAACATATAAAGGGGCAGCCTGAAATAAAGCAGAATTAGGATGGTGATTATCAGATACCAGCTGGTCAATAGTGACAATGCTTCCATTGTGAGGGAAATGCATAACCCGGAAGAGCGTAGACACCACAACATTCATATCATATACACAATCACACTCGAGAAGAATATTGAAATCTAATGGGCCTTGCACCACTATAACATCTACAAGGACAATCTTTCCACCTAACGAGATAGGTAACTAAGGAAGAACCCCCAAATATTCACTAGGACATCTTTCAAAAGCCAACAACTCATGCGAAGCAGACACAAGCTAGAGATATCCCAAGACTTGCAATTTGAGGAGGATAAAATACTTGCAAAGGCTTCTTCATCCACAATACATCGATAAAATTTTTTTGAATCAACTTCAACCCTTATTTGAAAAGGTGTAGAAGAAGGAAGACAAGGCTCAACAAGATCACTCCAATCAAAGGAAACCATCCTAGGGTTTGGAGGGGGTGTTCTCAGAATGAGAGAAATGCCCCCTTGTTCTGAAGGTACTGAACTAGAATGCTAAAAACATAGTTGGTAGACACATCACTCTCCAAGAGAAGAGTGGGATCAACCGAATACTGCATCAGCGTGACCACTTTTGTAGACTCGACACTCTCCAAGAGAAGAGTGGGATCAACCGAAGACTGCATCGACGTGACCACTTTCTCAACCAATGGTTGAATAGGTTGCGAGACTACATGGTCTAAAGGCACCTCACCCCTCAAAAGAGGAGTGGGATCAACCGATGACTGCATCGGCATGACCACTTTCTCAACCAATGGATGAATAGGTTACAAGACTACATGGTCTAAAGGCACCTCAACCCTCAAAATAGGAGCGAGATTAGCCATTTAATTCATCAACATGACCACTTTCTCAACCAATGGATGAACAGGCTGCAAGACTACATGGTCTAAAGGAACCTCACCCCTCAAAAGAGGAGTGGGATCAGCCGATGATTGCATCGGCATGACCACTTTCTCAACCAATGGCTGAAGAGGCTGCGAGATTACATGGTCTAAAGGCACCTCACCCCCCAAAATAGGAGTGGGATCAACCGATGACTACATCAACATGACCACTTTCTCAACCAATAGTTGAATAGGCTGTGAGAAAACCTGAGAAGACTCAGAATCAAAAGATCTTGCAGACAGGGACCACAATCTTTGTACCTCTGGAATACCAGGGCACAAATGAGTAAGGTGATCTCCCTTGCAAAGCTTACAAGGGAACTTAGGATTACATCCTATCCGTCTAGGTTTCTCAACATAATCAATTCCCCCAACATGACTAGCAGTGGCTAGTTGCACATCTCCAACATGACTTACAAAGGTTGGTGATGGGTTGATAACATGACTCACAGAGGCTACAAACCTATTTCCAGTATGACTAGTAGTGACTTGACTTTTCCCCCCAGCATGACTTGCAGAGGGTGGGTTCTTGCCCCCAGCATGACTTGGAGAGGCTGGGTGCTGGTCTTCAACATGACTTTCAGAGGTTGAGGACCTATCTCCAACATGAATCGCAGAGGTTGGTGATTTCTTCTTCCTATTATTCCTCTTTCTACTTCGTTTACACTTCTGATTACTAGTAACTATACTTTCACCAGAGGCGAGAGAAGGAGGAGGAGAAGACTTTGCTGACGAAGGAACATCAACATTATGTTGATGACATAAGGTGATTAACTGAGAAGCATCAAGAGAATTTAGGACATTTGGAATGGTGCCCAACCAAAACGGTAGTCCCACATTCAACCCAGGAATGTACAAAGTGGCCATCAAAGGGACACCAATGTTTCCGAAGAAAGGAAAAGCACAAGAATCCCCTTGCAAAGGGGTTCCTTGGTTGGTATCGATAGGAAATTTATCCATGAAGATCTTATGCACAGGTTCTCCCCTTGCGGGATCGTTCAAGTTCGTAAAAGTCTCACACTGACTCTGAAGAACCAGTGTTATCAAAACAACGCCTATAAAGAGGCGGCTCCACATTTCTAAGAAGAAGAGAGAAAAGTCCTTGCGACTGGTGGAGTGGGTGGTCTACCACCCTAGGTCAGAGACCCAAAAAAATTGTTGAATAACTCATTATGGAAAACAAGGGAGCACAGAGCACACGCTAGAAAAAATCCTAAAGGAAAATCAAGCAAGCCACTATCTAGTAGGAAGAACAATTACGCCAGCCAACACTATAGCAACTTACCAGTGTAAGTGAAACTTGAACATGGAAGCACCCTATGGGTATACTCTGCAAAGAGTGGCCCCATGTCTTCCCTAGGTACCGTGGTATACCCCCACATTCACCTGTGTAATTCCCTAAAATAAATGCAATTAGGTTTCCAGCTCGCGAACAGTCACTAGGCGGGTATAGTCAACAGTCAGGTGGACCACAATGAGTAGGGTATCAAGCCTGAAACCTATCAAGGGTATCAAAATCAAGTGTTAAAGAAGACAACTGAGGACCTCAAATGGATTCGAGACCCACAAAGCTCTGTGGCAAATGCGATCAACAGAATCCAAAGATAAGCCCTCTTTATGCGTTCCCCGCTACGCTTGGTCCAGCTTTGGAGGGGTTATGTCCACTACCTTTCTGCATGCGACCTCATGTTTATCCCCTGTGTTAGAGGTGGTCCTGGATAAATTTCACATTTACTGGACTTTAACACTCCCTGACTCAGACTCCAATGTTTGATTTAATGGCCTTGAAGAGTTTCCTCTCCAACCTAATTCAAGGCCCTAACCCTAAACTAGTTGATGGACCCTACAAACATAAAAAGTCTAAATAATTTTAGTTAGTGTTCTTTTAAGGCTTGATTTACTCAAAAGGGATACAGTAGTGCAACTGATGTTGTTAAGAATCTTGCAAAAAAAGAAACTTATAAGAGCACTAGCAAAGAATGATTATCTTTCTTATTTTCTTTTGAAATGCTTCTAAAACTAGAAGAAAACACAACATGATGATAATTTCTTTTTCCTTTTCAAATAACAATGCAAAGAAAATGCCAAGAAAGAAAGAGATCTAACAAACTAAGGTTTTTTTTTATATTTTCTTCAAATCAAAGCAGAAGTAACAAAATATTCTAAAAGAAACTGATGAATACATGATTCATGGCCCTCATTTTTCTTAAAATCTCAAGCTAAAAATAAGTTAAAAAATATATGAAACAAAATAAATCTTTTTAAAAAATACAAGCAAACCGACGTCAAACCTAGGTTAAAGGCTGTAACAACAGAGACCAGTACTAGATCAAGAAAACTCTTGATAAGTATGAATTCAATCAGGGAAGAGGTTGACTGCCTCTTCTTGAAAAAAGACTTTCTTGACACATGCATGCCACTGACACTTTAGCAGCCTGCGTATCTACGCGACTTGTCCAAAGGTAGGGTGTGTATGTACACGTGTAGACCCACTACAGGTCGCATATACCTCTGTAACTTTTCAAAAAGAAAACTAACAGTCAAATCTGACAAGATAGGGAGTACTGGTATGGCATACTAGAATCCATTAAAGACACAGAAACTTACAGAAAACTCAAAAAAGGTAATCAAACCAATTAAGCACCCAAAAACCATCCCCTAAAAACCCTAGAGGCTTCCCCAGTATGGTCACCAATTGTGTTGTTGTGGGAAAACCCCCCTACGGACTACACTAGGGTTCTAAAGTGCAGGCATAGCTAACCGTCTAAAGTCTCCTACTTTTAACAACTATCCCGACAATACCCCACATTCATGCATAAAGTACAAAGTATAGGTATCTGGTAGTCTTACCTTAAACTCCGCGTCTGGTGTCGATCCCTTTGCGTTTGGTTGTTCCTCGACTGCAAATATCCTCCCAAGGTTGACCTGCATTCACCAAAAGACAAACAAGAAACCACAAACATGCATTCTATATATGAATTAGTGGTTTAGATGTCATAATAAAATGCAAATCAAATATCAATATTGAACACATCATGTGGTGGGATGGAAAAAGTACTTCTTTATATTAATCTCACAAAGTCACTTACAAAATGAGATCGATGACTGCTCCTTGAACCCAGTCCTGGGCTCCTCTTCACCAAGCTCCAACTGCTTCCATGTATATTTCTCCTCTTCAACTCTCTCTAGGAAATGGATTTGGCTAGTAATGGAGAGAAAAGGCTAGAATAAGGAATTCTGGATCAAAACTCACAATGTGGCTGCAAATTATAGGGGCAAGGGGGGATTATGAAATGGGCAGAGTTTCACTGCTTTCATGATTCTTGTAGGAATGGGACCCCAACACCTTCTTTTATATGCCAAAAATATAGTTATTCAGTTGGGTGATGAGCTATGGGCGGTCAATTGGTTAGGAAACTACCCAAAAGCCCGTATCCCCTTGCAACTTTTCTGGGTATACACGGGTTGTAATGGTGCAGCTAGCATACGTACATGGGCTATAGTGGTGCATCAAGCGTACATATGTGGGCAACAATGGTGCATGGCGCGTACATATTGAAAAAAAATGTTTTTTAAGAGGAGCTTTTAGTGATAGCTTGGAAAAAATGGCAAGTAAGATGGCTTGATGCCAGGTATGCATGTATGGTGCAATTTAGGGTTATAACACTCGCTACTCAATGTATGCAACCTGAGGGCCTCGAGACATCATCTCCTTAGTTATCCCTATGATTTTGGAATAACATGTCTATTATTTTCTTTATTGTCATTCAATTTTAGTTAGTTGTCTTTATTCCCTTATGCTTATTTCTAGGTCAACCTTGGATGAGGGTGTTGGAGCCGCCTTTTTTTTTTCTAGCCTGTCTCGAATTTCATGTCTTAATGCTCGAAATCAAAAGATGGTTTTCGTATTTTCCATCTGTGGTTTCAAAATCTCTGAAGTCTTATCACGCAAGCAACGGTAATTATTGTACTCTCGAGGCGAGTTCTACTTTTCGTCAAAATTTTTCCCCCTTTGTTCTACCTCGGGATTTCGTATGTTGGATTCTATAGATCACGTAGTTCACAAGTCCCGAGCAACGAAACGATGAAATTGTTTTAAAATTTTACCCAGGGCAGTAACGGGAGTAAAATTTTCTAAATCACGATTAAACATCATCGGGTTTTCGCGCCTCGATGTTCACTAAATCCAAAAGCCTTATCGTCATAACCCTGATAGCCAAAATCATGAAGTCCTTATTTTAGTAACCCGTGTCAAGGTTAAAGGTAAAAGCTAAGTCATGGTTGAGTTCTGTCGGCAATTCGCCGCTCGGCGTGTTCTCTTTTAAAAAACTACACTGTCTAACCCCCGAGTCGCGAATTCGCGATAAATATATGAACATGATTAATTAAGCACTTAATCCAATTTTATCCCCTCTTTTAATTAAAACGTATCATCACGATCTCGCGGTTTCGTGACTTGGCATGTGAACTTCCCGGAAGTTATACTTGCGAATCTCCGAGTTGCGATATGGCGATATAAATAATTACGTCATTAATTAAGCACCTAATCACAATTACGTTTTTATTAACCAAAATCAATCATCGCAATTTCGGGGGTTAGAGGTTCATAGGTTTAAAGAAAAATTCCCAATACAACGAGTACCGAAAGATTAATTAACTTTGGTAAAACTAGATTAATTAAACTAAATCAATACCTCCCATGTCTTGATGCTTGCACAATTTATGAGGCAGTCTTAATTCTTCCTTACGCCAACTAGCATTTCGAACTGCCAAAATTTATGGTATTAATTAGAAATAAGGCGAATCAACAAATAAAGATTTGGGTTTTTATTGCTAAATTTATTTCTAAACGTGATTTGACCGATCTGTTCTTAAAAAGTACCGAGTTTTTGAATATATAGAGCTGTTATTCGTTATAACAAATTTATTTCTATAATACGCAGAGCACACTTTCTCAGTGAGCTAACTTTTGTATGTTGCAGGACAAGGTTCGGACAACGTCGCTGATACTTCACCTCAAAGTGTCAACTCTGTCCCGAACTGTTCGTTCGTTTCTGATGTTTCGCAGGCCGAATTAGTGGATTATTCCGATGATTCTAGCAACAATGAAAAAGACGACATAACCACCAAATATAAGATCGTCATTCAATCGGGAATGCATAAAGTAGCGGCTAGGCCACGACTGCTCCCCTATTATGATATGGTCCGATGGGCATTAGACCATGTGGACATACCAACCAGAACCATCATGAATGAGCAGAAGGTCACCATCGGGACTTTCAGACCTGAACATCTGCAAGCTATGTACAAGTTGCCCACAGCGTCTGAATTTACATATGGTGCCGAATTCTTGGAAGAGTTCAAACAGAAGGAATGTGTGCAGTATGAAAAGACCATGTCTAGCTTAATAAGAGATTGGGTTTCGCACCCTGTGAAGTTCATGGCAGACAATCATGGTATATATTCAATAGCTTCCTTGGAACCACAGTTCAAGCATGTAGCTATGATGACATGCAGATTATATGGGAGATAGGACACCTCACATTTATTTCTTCAATGGGCGCCTCTAATACATTGAGTCACCGAAGGCTGTTCTTTTGACTGGGCAAAAATGTTGTCTGATAGCTTGACCAGTTGGATTACAGAGTATCAGTCGTATAAAGAGAGCAGAAAGATTTCTCAATTTTTTATGTATGCATACATTATGGACGACGTATGCTTTCTAACACCATTTCCCTTAATAAGCTGGAGTTGGACTCCAGCAGAGGCCGAGCCCATCCACGTCTATCATTCAAAATTATGGGAAAAGAAAGCGGCAGATTTCATATATGAAATCTTCAACTGGGTGATGGTACCTCTGCATGTCACTATTTTTGGTCACCCGCCGCCCAGGATCTTGGACAGTGTAGTGACAAATTTGAGAAGTGTAGCTGACTGGTATGTAGAAGACGAATTCTCATATCTCAGAGTTTTTGGGGCTTCTGTCCCCCCGCATGCATTGCCATTATTTATCCCCAACAAGTTGGCTTGTCACGAAGTTGCTAGACAAATAGTAATTGGTGGCATAAGCAAGGAGCTTAAGGGATACTCAAAGAAGGTATGGCCACCTTTTCCTGTTCATTTAAATTCATATTATTTATTAGATTTCGTGCATCCTAAAGCTGAGGCAGTAGCCCTGGAATACCTAAAATCGGTCCTTATTGAATTCAAGAAGCACGATCCGCAAAGGGTCGTGAGTAATCATTTGGCCAGTTGCGGACTCAAGAGATTTGAGCACGAAAATTTGCCCGCGGATGACATTTTCCGAGGCGTAAGATCCTATGCCAAGATTTTATCTTGGATACAAACCTTGGCACCTGAAGAGAGGGCCGATGTTTTGAAGTTTCAAGAACATCGACACAGTTGTCTTCCCACAGTTTTACGGGGTGAGAATCTGAGTATAGCGGAGGCGAAACAAAAAGATGCTGAAGGCTCCAAAGATGCGACACCCAGTCAAGAAAAACACCAAGATGGGGAAGAGCAGACTAAGAGTCCGAAAGAAGAGATAAAGACTCCCGACCCACTGAAGAAGCAGACTTTGGTTACTACTCCGGGACAATCAGCGAAGCAAATTGGAAATATTGAATATTGACGCAGGGTGGATCTTAAATGAAGAATTGAGGCCTATAAGGGTGGAAGAGCTCCCTCCAAATGAGTTATTCTTTGATAAGAAGAGAAAGGTAGTGGTAAAGAGAGAATTCTATCAGGAAGGGGAATCAACAACCAAAAAATACAAAGTTATGACTGATGGGAAAGACAAGAGAAATGAACAATTCATGACGGAAATAACTGGGGCATTAGGGGCATATGCCACGGTGAATCAATTTTCAGTTGGGATTTTGAAAAACCAGTTGAAATGAAAAAATTGCCTCATCAAAACCCTAGAAGCCATACTAGCCACTGTAGAAGAGGCTTCCAAGGACCAGGCGAGTGTAGGGATAGAACAAGCAAGGTTGGCCGATAAAAGTGAGATAGAGCTGCTCAAGACTAAGCTTGAACAAGCAAAGCTGGTGGTTCAGATTGGTAAGATACAAGTGGGCTAACAAAAAGACTTGATTGAATAGCTATAGGCCAGTGTGGAAATCGCTGAAAGTAAAGTTATAAATATCGGGATGCTCCAGTCCCAGGCGATGGAGATTTGGAGCAGAGTTTTGGCATCCTAACAAAATTTACTCACCAAGGTAGAGGCGATTTGGGACAACTGCTTGCTTGTAAATCAAGTTTTGGAAAATTTATCCGATAGAGAAAGAGAAGCTGAAGCAGCACGGGTCGCCTTTCAAGAGGCTGTGATAGCTACGAACAACAGGGAAGTGGGAAGTACTCCCAGGTTTACCATTCCGGAGCAGACCAGAGGAAATATTCTGTTAAAAGAATGGGAACACAACATCTCGAAAGGTAAGCTGCAAGCCAAGAGGGTAACAAAATCCTTAGAAGAATCTTTGAGTTCTATAGATGGTAACTTGCTGGTATTGATAGTGGAGGTAATGCTAAGGCATTGATTTAAATGAATATGACAAAAATATCACTTGATTTAAATGAAAAAGAAGAAAGAGATTCGGCCAAGATCTCACAAGTGACTATGGCAAACATAGTCCAAATAGATAAATGTATGATTAAACCAAGTGTGCAATTGTGTGCTATTTACATCATGGACAGATAGATGGAAGACAAGTTGCCACAATTGGCCTGAGATTGTTACTCTTTTGAACCCAATTGTCAAACAGAACTGTCCAGACTAATATCTCGGTTGGTTGAAAAATGTGTCACCTGTACTGAGCATGCACGAGAACAAGCTTCTGGCACCAAATAAAGACAGAGAAGAAGAAATGGAGCAATTGCTCTCCTCCCTATCATAACTGAAAACTTTGCAATGATTGAGATTCCATCTTATTGTAAAACTGTATAAATATACCATAGAAAGAAAGAAAAGAGGCTGGACCTTTTTGTGTCGATTGTAATAGAGGTTTTACATTTTGAGAGTTAATATAAAGCAAATCTGAAGATTCTCAATTCCGTCACGACTATGTTATGAGTTTGTTTCCTTGTATCTCATATTTCGTTTCATTTCATATTCATATCTAATGAATGCTTCACTATAATTTAGTACAACCTCTACTATAGTGAATGAATTTTGATTTTCTATATTGTTTACTGTTTTTCCTCTGTACCAGCTATTAATAGGTATAAGACCATTCAACACTTTCAGAATTCTATATATATTTTATGCTTCATCAGGTTACTTCTTTACATTTTTCTTCTTCTGTTTATATGTGAGATTCTCCCTTGATAGGAGCCTTACTCGATAGACAGCTAAATGTTTCTCCCACTTCATACCTTTTATTAAAATATAACCCAGTTATGGGAAAGAGCCTTTGATTTACACCCCATTTTTATTCCTGAAACCGTAAACTCTCTTTTATATGACTGAATTGAGACATCACTTAAATTCCCCCTGACGTTTCCTTATTTTACTATTCCTCTATGACTGTCCCTGTACCAACACAGCCCAATATCGAACCCGGATTATCAAATCAAACACACATTGCCTTGAACCTTTTTGATACCATTCTTAAAACAACCACTACCCAGGTTGAACTCAAACGTTCATGGGAAACGATTGAACAGGATATAAACATCTAGGAACAATTGGAAGCTAGACAATGCCAACGCAGAAATCATCCCTAGTTTCCCTTGTCGAAGGTTGACGTTTCTCTCTTCTCTACCATTTACTCACTTTTGGATGCCTAGACATTGTATTTCTAAGCCTTAAGTACAGACTCTAGAACAACATATTTTTGGTGCCGTTGCCAGGGACCGAAGTTACGAAATCTTTTTCCCTGGGAAAATGACATTTTTTTTTTTCGTTGAAAGTGTTACCCTTTGATAGTGAACAAAGAGTACACACCTTTTTTAAGGCTTTCTAATATTTCACTTGGCGACTCCACAAATAATAAATTGGCATCCGATCGAAGGAATACCAGACAAAACCCAGATGGTAAGAAGATTACACCCATTACCGATCCCGAGAAGATTCTAAAGGCGAGAGGCTCTCTTAAGCCAACCGCTGCAGCCTATAAGCTTAAACACCCACAACTGAATACTAAGAGTTCTTCTGAACCTTCAACTTCACGTAGTCCTCTCTTTGATACTAAATATCTAACACCAAACTGCTCCAAAGATAGGAGTGAGATGCATCCGACAATTCCCTTAGTACACAAAGGAAAGGGCCCTTTTGAAAGTTCGTCAGCAGTTGACATACCATATTTTCTTCATTTAAATTTCCCGACCTCACCTAATTCTGAAGAGTGTGTTACACATTTAGTTTCCACACCCGTCGGCTCTCTTGATTTCGTCTCTTGCAAATATGAGGAACCAAGTCCTCACGTTCCTTATCATTCATCATTCGATTTTCCTCTTCACGAAGAAAATAAAGATTCACTTTTAATTTTTCGAAACCCCCTTTATGACTTTCCACTAATAACGATGGTAGCCATTGGAGGAGGAGGTGGAGGGGTTATCGAAGGAGGAGGGGGAGGAGATCCTATAGGAGGAGCTGGAGGCCAAGGGCCTGCCCCCCCTCCCAGAGTGTTTGCGAAAGTTGTAGCAAGATATGATCCCTTGGTATTGCCCGTTCCTCTACATGACCTTCCCAAAAATTACATAAAAAATTTGCCAAAATTCACTGGGGAAGGGAATCTGACCGCGACCGAACACATTAATTTCTTTGATCAATTCACAGACATCCTAGGTATCGAACATGAGGACATATATTCGAGGCTTACTGTTCAAACCTTCGAAGGCCAGGTCCGAACTTGGTTTTAGAGTCTACCTGCAACATCTATCTTGTCTTATGATGCCTTAGAAGATGCTTTCCTCAGACAATGGGGCGAAAGAAAAGACCACCTATATTATTTAACCGAATTTGGGTCTTTAAGAAAAAAGAATTCAGAAACAGTCATGGAGTTTATTCAAAGATTCAACAAACTGTATAACAAAATCCCAGCCGAGGTCAAACCGTCCCAACCCACAACCAAAGTAACTTTCACAGGGGCTTTCGAACTGAATTTTCACTCCTTTTGTGAGAAAGAAGAGCAGCCACTCTAAACCGAATGCAGGATGACACTGTAGAAATTGAGTCGAATATGATGGCTTCTGGTAAACTTAAAGCTAAAGTAGAAATGGGAAACTGAGAAACTAAACGCTTTAGAGAACAAGCAGGTCCGTCAGAGTCTAATAGATCCACAGATGACATGGTAGACGATATGGACAGGGTAATTAAAGAACTGTCTAATAAAATATCTAGAATGGAGCTAGAATAGGACAAAGCTGATTCTTTCCCCAAAAAGTATTTCAAGAGGAACCCTAACCCCCCGAACCAGCAAAGACAGATAAAAAACAAAGATCAAAAAATACAAGCTCCCCTAAAGAGTGAAAATTTAATAGGGGCGAACGATCTCCAAGATTTCGGAGATTCGGATAATGATGTCATGAAATTCAGTGATGACTGCACACAACCGTATCTAACTAGAGAAGATTATGAAAAATATCTAAACACTCAACAACCGTCGGTTAAGGGTGAAGAAAGTGATCATACTGACCTTTGTGGCTCTCAACAAGAAACCGAAATGATAATGGCTGAGATCCAACCTAAGTACAACTTGAGATCTAAGAGTAAGCCCATCTCAACTACTCAACCTAAGAAAATCCTCCAAAGAGGTCAAACTTATGAGCCTACTTTGGAAGAGACCCTATTACTTAACAACAAAATGAAAGTAGTAAGAACACAACAGTCCGAAGTGGGAAAAGTTGAGACCCAAGCACAAGGAACCGAAACGACTAATAAAATTACGTCTCCAACCAAGACCATGAGTAATAAAGTGGTCCAGATGAATAAGATAGAAAGGAAGGATTTGAAAGTCTCAACTAAAGAAACAGACAAGGTGAGTGGAGTTTTCAGTTTTGAAAACGAGATAAGTAAAATTAAGATACCAATCCCTCTGGTAGAATTAGCAAAAAAACTCGTTTATCGGAAGCAGATTACCAAAGTGATGGGTGTCTTAGAGCTAGAAAGCCAGTCTGACATTTTAAACCTGGAAGATGACAAACCTAACATCACTTTTGGTCCACATTTTGAAGGGACCAAAGACACTATTGCTCCCTTTTATATCAATTTAAATGTATACTATCAATTGCTACATAATTGCATGTTAGACTCCGGAGCCTCCCATAACGTTATGCCTAAGATTATTATGGACAAATTGGGTCTCTAGATCACAAGAACTTATGGAGATATTTACTCTTTTGACTCAAGAAGGGTTAAGTGTATGGGAATGATAAAAGATTTAGTAGTTACCCGGGAACAGGTCCCGGTTAAGAGTATCTTGATGGATGTGGTTATTGCTGATATTCCCCCTAAGTATGGCTTACTGTTGTCTAGGTCATGAGGAGCCAAGCTGGGGGGTTCTCTTCAACTGGATATGACATTCACCACAATTCCTGTGTTTGGTGGGCAATTTACTTGGATGTACAGAGAAACGAGGTTAGCATATACAGTAAGTGACCCTCAAAAACCGAACAATTTCCCTATTTACATTGCGGATCAAGATTTAGGAAATTGTATCTTATCCTTTGATGACGGTTTAGATGGTTGTCCAAAAGAAAATGATATAGAGTAGGAAGAATTAGGTTACATGACAGAGGATCTGTGTAGCATCGGTGTCTGGAAAATGTTTTTCGATGGTGCCTCATCTTGTGAAGGGGCTGGTGTAGGAGTTCTTTTAGTGGCTCCCAAAGGAAAGTTCGTTGTTCCTTTTTCCTACAGACTGCAATGGGATATAGATTATACTAACAACGTATGTGAATACGAAGAGTTGGTCTTAGGATTAGAGGCTGCCAGGAAGCTAAAAATAAATAACTTAGAGGTATACGGAGATGCAGAGTTAATAGTCAAACAAATAAATCGACAGTACCAAGCCAAGCATCCCAAATTATGATCATACAAGAATTGTGCCTGGGATATGATGGAAAACTTTTTCTCGTCCGTAAATTTCCATTTCATCCCACGCGCAGAGAACTTACATGATGATGCATTAGCTAAAGAAGCTTCAACCTTCTCTCCCCCCATGAATTTCAAATTGAAGTATCACATAGAAATCAGACACAGACCATCTGTACCGGATAACATCCAGCATTGGCAGGTTTTTGAGGATGATGAGAAAATTAAGAAGTTTCTTGAAGCAATAGGTGAGTTTTCCAAAACCCATGTAGATCAATAAAACCAAAATGACAATATGTGGATCATGTAAGAAGGGGAAGACCCTCAAATATTTCAAGACAAAATTGCAAATCATCGCATGCTGGTCCTTAAAAACAACCAGATTCTAAAAGGATTGATTCCTCTGGAAAGAATTTTTGATCAAAACGACATACCTGTGAAATCTGCCTTACAACCCCAACCAGAAGAAGTGGAGGACTATGATATAGGAACCAAAGAAGAATCCAGGATGGTAAAAATATTCAAATTTCTCCCTCCCAAAATAAAAAGTAAGTATAAAGACCTACTCAGACAGTATAAGGATGTTTTCGCCTGGGCTTATGATGAGCTAAGGAAATACGACACTTCTGTAATTGATCACAAGATACCTCTAAAGCCTGGGGTCAAACCGTTTAGGCAAAAGCTTAGACATATACACCCCATTTTGTTACCTGTGATCGAAAAAGAAGTTAAGAAACTTTTAGACGTGAAAATAATAGTACCTCTAAGATATTCAGACTGGGTAGCAAACCTGGTCCCATTCAGGAAGAAGAATGGGGAAATCAGACTGTGTGTAGATTTCAAAAATCTAAATAAGTCGTCTCTTAAGGAAAACTATCCGTTGCCCAAAATGGACCATGTGCTAGAAAAGGTAGTTGGAGCCAACCGAATGTCTATGATTGATGGGTTCTCTGGTTATAATCAAATCGCCATGAATGAACAAGATAGAGAAAAAAACGCTTTCACTACACCATGGGGTACGTTCATGTATGATAAAATGCCTTTTGGTTTGATGAATGCAGGGGCCACGTTCCAGCACGCTATGGGCATCGCTTTCATCGGTGAAAGGGATAAGTTCGTAGTCATTTATCTTGACGATTTGCAGGTTTTCTCTAAAACTGACAAAGAACACTTGATACATCTTAAACAGACATTCAAAAAATGCCGCAGGTTTGGTCTATCTTTAAATCCAAAGAAATCACATTTCGCCATGTGGGAAGGTAAGCTTTTGGGCCATATCGTATCTAGGGATGGAATCAGGATTGATCCCAAGAGGATTAAAGTGATAGATACTATAAATATTCCCAGAAATGTAAAAGAGATTCAATCTTTCTTAGGAAGAATAATTTTTTTACGAAGATTTATCCCGAATTTTGCTGAGATTGTAAAACTGATCACAGGTATGTTGAAAAAGGACAGCGAAGTAAAATGGACGACTGAGGCCAAATCATCATTCGCACATATTAAGAAGGTCATAAGCGAGGCACCTATGTTAGCGAGCCCCGAATATCTAAAAGATTTTGTTATTTTCTCATTTGCCTCCGAACACACGATTGCCGCGATGCTCCTACAAAAGAACGAAGAAGGTTTTGAACAATCGATCGTTTTTTTCAGCAATTGCCTTAGAGACGCAGAACTGAAGTATGATATAATCAAAAAACAAGCGTACACCATGGTAAAATCATTAAAGGCATTTAGAACATATGTACTACACTCCAAGATAATTGCGTACGTACCTACTAGTTCTGTGAAAGATATTTTGGTACAACCAGACAACGATGGAAAAAGAGGGAGATGGCTTGCCAAAATGCAAGAATTTGATCTGGAAGTCAAACCGACCAAATTGATAAAAGGACAAGGCCTGGCCAAACTCTTAGCTGAGTCAAATTTCAGAGCCCTAGGTATCAATTCCCTGCAGGAAGGCGACAAAGACATGAACCTGAACGAGATGAATGAGCAAATAGGCCCAAACAAGATCGAAGAGAAGTTCATATCATTAGGTTGGTACAGAGACATAGTATCTTACTTGCTAACTCTAAAATGCCCAAATGAACTATCACCATCAAAAGCCAGGACTTTAAAACTTCATGCGGTTAAATATTGTATCCCCAAAAGTTAGCTATATTGGAAAGATCCACTCGGTTTCTTGTTAGTCTGTTTAGTCGAATCAGAAACTCAGCAGATTATAGACGAATTTCATGAGGGAGTCTGTGCGGGGCATCACGCTTGGAGAGATACAAATTACAAAATTATGAGGGCTGGGTACTACTGGCCAAACGTTTCTCGGACGTTAATGCCAATTATAAGCCTGCAACCCTTGTCAACTATTTGTAGGTAAACAAAAGCTCCCGTCACTGCCTTTAGTTCCAGTCAAAGCTGAAGCTCCATTTCAGCAATGGGGTCTAGACTTCACAGGCGATATTAATCCCCATTCCAGTGCTCAACACAAGTGGATCTTAACCACAACAGATTATTTTACTAAATGGGTGGAAGCCATTCCAACCAAAAGGGAAACAGACTCGGTGGTAATCGATTTCTTAGAAGACAACATTTTGTCTAGATTTGGTTGCCCCCGAAATATAGTTACAGACAATGCCCAAGCCTTTAAATCTATGGCTATGATCAACTTCTTTCAGAAGTATAACATTGTTCTTGGCCATTCCACAGCATATTAACCCCAGGGAAACGGATTGGCCGAGTCATCTAACAAGAGCCTGGTGAATATAATCAAGAAAGTATTGGATGAAAACAAAAGGTCTTGGCATGTGCACTTAAAATACGCATTGTGGGCGAATCGCATAAGCACATAAAGGTCTATCAACATTTCACCTTTTCAGATGGTATATGGGACAGATGCTGTGTTACCTATAAACCTAGTGCTTCCAGTGTTGAAGTTATGGCAAGATCAAAATGAAGAACCAAATCATGTCACCAGGAGGATAAATCAGCTGTTTGAAGTTCAACAACATAGGGTCGAAGTAGACGAAACGTTGCAGAAGTACCAAGATGACATGAAGGCATTATTTGACCGCAAAGAAAAGGACAGAGATTTCCTCCCAGGTGATTTAGTATTAAGGCGGGATGCAAGAAGGGAAGAAGCAACAAAACATGGTAAATTTAACCACCTCTGGTATGGGCCATTCAGAGTCTCGGCTCTGGAAGGAAAAAATTCTTTCCTACTGGAAAATATAGACGGTGAAATCCTCAATGCCCCTATCAATGGGCATTATCTGAAGCATTATATGACATAACAGTCGCCTAAAAAAAAAAAAAAAAAAGAAGAAGAAATTTTGGATACTTATATATATATTTTGTATACATATATACATTTTTCATTTAAGCATTGCTTTTGATTTTCTTATTTCTTTCATGAACTTTTGACACCTTTCGGATAACCCCGATAATCTTCGTATTTGCCTCTTACAGGATTCCAGCTGCACACAAGACAAGAAAGAGAAGTAAACCAAAAGTTGGTGTCAGAAATAAATCGGCTTAAACAGGTGATACCCAAGAAATTTGATATTATGCAAAGAAATCGAAACGAAAAGGTAAAGATCAGATTTCCTAAAAGACATGTTCTAAAGGACTATCAAAGAAAACCAAGGTAACCTCATTCAAACAACAACATCGTCTTAACTGATAAATAATAGAGTTGTTTCTTTGTTTGATCATCTACCAAAAAATAAGACAATTTAAACGATTCACCCAAAATTAAAAGCAGTCGGTTGAAGTAACGTACCCCCGAAAAAGATCTACAAGAGTCAGTTTCAAATTTTTGACCTCTGTATTTTCATTCCGTAGGTCACTACCTGTCACCCTTTTCTATCTTCGTGTTTACCTTTTAAAAAATTCAGCATCTTTCCGTTTCCCATAAGAAGGGATAAGAGTTTTCGTTTCAACCTCATGAGCTTCAAAGCATATTGTGGAAAGAAGGCAGGTCTTCACAACTCCTCGATCCCCTGCTAAACGAAGAGACGCTTAAAGTGATCCTAACTTTCCTAGGTTCTTCAACAATATCGGAGGATTGAGGCTTGCTCAAATAGAATGCCCTAAGAAAGTTGTTTTCCCTTTTTTCCCTAAGAATGAAGGTGTTGTGAAGGTTAAGGGAAGGTTAGTATCGAGTAATCAAAGTAAGTTGAAAGACCTATAATGCAAAATATTACACAGATATCAACCCTGATACAAACTGATTGCCCCCATCTTCGCGCTCTAAAAAGCAAATTATAAGATAGGTGGTGAAAGGAAATTTAGAAATGATTTCCCCCATCTAGTCCAAGAGATGATGAAAGGAAATTCAAAAATGATTGCCCTCATCTCAGCATTTAAATGCACAAATATATTCTGAAGTGGTGAAAGTAAATTCAGTAAAAGGGGTCAGATAACTTCATCGGGGTACTGAACATGCTCGCTGGCAGTGAAGCAATATTTGAGATATCTGTAAGGGTGTTATACATGAATATCACTGTACTCTGGTAACCAATTCTTTTTAAAACCTAATCCACATCCCAAGTTCAAATGGGGCTTCCTGATTAAAAACATATAATCTTCTTCTTTTGATGCAAGTTGATAGCCACAAGATCTGTTGGGTCTCCTAGGACTGTTTTGATTGTCTTAAGGTAGACCTGAATTTAGTAACGGGAAAGGGAAAGTCCTGAAAGGGACTACAACTAACTTTAAAAAGAGTATCTAAGTTTGAAAAGCTTTTCATGGTAAAAAACAAAGTCTCTTTCCCCTTCGATACCCTGTTCTCAGGAACCTTTTCGCCTAATTGAAATTATTGACTCCATTTACCCAATATCAGCACGTGGTCTACTGTTCTTCCCGTCTTACAAGAAAACAAGATCCCTAGTTGGAGCCTATGTTGGAGCCGCCTTTGTTTTTTCTAGCCCGTCTCGAATTTCATGTCTCAATGCTCGAAATCAAAATATGGTTTTTGTATTTTCCATCTGTGGTTTCAAAATCTTTGAAGTCTTATCACGCAAGCAGTGGTAATTATTGTACTCTTGAGGCGAGTTCTACTTTTCGTCAAAATTTTCCCCCCTTTGTTCTACCTTGGGATTTCGTATGTTGGATGTTATAGATCACATAGTTCACAAGTCTCGAGAAACAAAACGGCGAAATCGTTTTAAAATTTTACCCAGGGCAGTAACGGGAGTAAAATTTTCTAAATCACGATTAAACATCATCGGGTTTTCGCGCCTCGGCGTTCACTAAATCCAAAAGCCTTATCGTCGTAACCTTGATAGCCAAAATCACAAAGTCCTTATTTTAGTAACCCGTGTCAAGGTTAAAGGTAAAAGCTAAGTCATGGTTGAGTTTTGTCGGCAACTCGCCACTCGACGTGTTCTCTTTAAAAAAACTACACTGTCTAAGCCCCGAGTCGCGAAGTTGCGATAAATATATGAACATGATTAATTAAGCACTTAATCCTATTTTATCCCCTCTTTTAATTAAAACGTATCATCGCGATCTCACGGTTTCGCGACTCGGCATGTGAACTTCCCGAAATTTATACCTTCGAAGATCCAAGTCGCGATATGGCGATATAAATAATTACACCATTAATTAAGCATCTAGTCCCAATTACATTTTTATTAACCAAAATCAATCATCGCAATTTCGGGGGTTAGAGGTTCAGAGGTTTAAAGCAAAATTCCCGATACAACAAGTACCGAAAGATTAATTAACTTTGGTAAAACCAGATTAATTAAACTAAATCAATACCTCCTGTGTCTTGATGCTTGCACAATTTACGAGGCAGTCTTAATTCTTCCTTACGTCAACTGACATTTCGAACCGCCAAAATTTATGGAATTAATTAGAAATAAGGCGAATCGACATATAAAGATTTGGGTTTTTATTGCTAAATTTATTTCTAAACATGATTTGACCGATCTGTTCTTAAAAAGTACCGAGTTTTCAAATATATAGAGCTATTATTTGTTATAACAAATTTATTTCTATAATACACAGAGCACACTTTCTCAGCGAGCTAACTTCTGTATGTATACATATTTTTATCGCAGAAGAGCTAAAGCAGGATCTAGCGTCATGGCCTCGTGAAAAGCATCTAAAGCCAGTGTTGAGGTTGCAGGACAAGGTTCGGAAAACGTCGCTGATACTTCACCTCGAAGTGTCGACTCTGTCCCAAACTAATCATTCGTTTCTGATGTCCTGCAGTCTGAATTAGTGGATTATTCCGATGATTCCAGTGACAATGAAAAAGACGACATAACCACCAAATATAAGATCGTCATTCAATCAGGAATGCATAAAGTAGCGGCCAGGCCATGACTGCTCCCCTATTATGATATGGTCTGATGGGCATTAGACCATGTGGACATACCAACTAGAACCATCATGAATGAGCATAAGGTCACCATCGGGACTTTCAGACTTGAACATCTACAAGCTATGTACAAGTTGCCCACAGCGTCCGACCTTACATATGGTGCCAAATTCTTGGAAGAGTTCAAATAGAAGGAATGTGTGCAGTATGATAAGATCATGTCTAGCTTAATAAGAGATTGGGTTTTGCACCCTGTGAAGTTCAGGGCAAACAGTCATGGTATATATTCAATAGCTTTCTTGGAACCACAGTTCAAGTATGTAGCTACGATGACATGCAGATTATACGGGAGAGAGGACACCTCACATTTGTTTCTTCAATGGGTGCCTCTGATACATCGAGTCACTGAAGGCTGTTCTTTCAACTGGGCGAAAATGCTGTCTGATAGCTTGACCAGTCGGATTATAGAGTATCATGCGCAGAAAGAGAACGGAAAGATTTCTTCATTTTTTATGTCTGCATACATTATGGATGCCGTATTCTTTCTAACACCATTTCCCTTAATGAGATGGAGTTGGACTCCAGCAGAGGCTGAGCCCATCCACGCCTAGCATTCAAAATTATGGGAAAACAAAGCGGCAGATTTCGTATATGAAATCTTCAACTAGGTTATGGTACCTCTGCATGTCACTATTTTCGGTCACCCACCACCCAGGATCTCGAAAAGTATAGTGATGAATTTGAGCGTGTAGCTGACTGGTATGTAGAAGCCGAATTCACATATCTCAGAGTTTTCAGGGCTTTTGTCCCCCCGCATGCATTGCCATTATTTATCCCCGACAAACTGGCTTGTCGCGAAGTTTCTAGAAAAACAGTAATCGATGGCATACGAAAGGAGCTTAAGGGATACTCAAAGAAGGTATGGCCACCTTTTCCTATTATTTATTAGATTTTGGGCATGCTAAAGCTGAGGCAGCAGTGAATTCAAGAAGCACGATCCGCAAAGGGTCGTGAGTAATCATTTGGCCAGTTGCAGACTCAAGAGATTTGAGCATGAAAATTTGCCCTCGGATGACATTTTCCGAGGCGCAAGATCCTATGCTGAGATTTTAGCTCGGATACAAACCTTGGCACCTGAAGAGAGGGCCGATGTTCTAAAGTTCCAAGAACATCGACGCAGTTGTCTTCCCGCAGTATTAGGGGGTGAGAATTCGAGTACAGCGGAGGTGAAACAAAAAGATGCCGAAGGCTCCAAAGATGAGTCACCCAGTCAAGAAAAACACTAGGATGGGGAAGAGCAGATTAAGATTCTAAAAGCAGAGATAAAGAATCCTGACTGGCCGAAGAAGCAAACTTCGGTTACTACTCCGGAAAAATCAGTGAAGCAAATTGGATATCCTATCGTATCGGTTACTCCCTTGCAGTCAACTCAGGGAAATATTGACGCAAGGTGGATCTTAAATGAAGAATTGAGGCCTATAAGGGTGGAAGAGCTCCCTCCAAATGAGTTCTTCTTTGATAAGAAGAGAAAGGCAGTTTTAAAGAGAGAATTCTATCAGGAAGGGGAATCAACAGCCAAGAAATACAAAGTTATGAATGATGGGAAAGACAAGAGAAATGAACAATTCACGATGGAAATAGCTGGGACATTAGGGGCATATGCCATGGAGAATCAATTTTCAGTCGGGGTTTTGAAAAACCAGCTGAAACGAAAGAATCGCCTCATCAAAACCCTAGAAGCCAGACTAACCACTGCAAAGGAGGCTACCAAGGACAAGGTGAGTGTAGGGATAGAACAAGCAAGGTTGGCCGATAAAAGTGAGATAGATATGCTCAAGACTAAGCTTGAACAAGCAGAGCTGGTGGTTCAGAATGGTCAGATACAAGCGGGCCAGCAAAAAGACTTGATCGAACAGCTACAGGCTAGTGTGGAAATCGCCGAAAGTAAAGTTATAAATATCGGGATGTTCCAGTCCCAGGTGATGGAGATTCGGAGTAGAGTTTCGCTGGCCCAGCGAAATTTACTCGCCAAGGTAGAGGCAATTTGGGACAATTTCTTGCTTGTAAATCAAGTTTTGGAAAATTTATCCGATAGAGAAAGAGAAGCTGGAGCAGCACGGGTCGCCTTTCAAGAGGCTGTGATAGCTACGAACAATAGGGAAGCAGGAAGTACTCCCAGGTTTACCATTTCGGAGCATACCAGAGGAAATATTCTGTTAAAAGAATGGGAACACAACATCTTGGAAGGTAAGCTGCAAGCCAAGAGGGTAACAAAATCCTTAGAAGAAGCTTTCAGTTCTATAGATGGTAACCTGCTAGGTATTGATAGTGGAGGTAATGCCGAGGCCTTGATTCAAATGAATATGAAAAAAATCTCACTTGATTTAAATGAAAAAGAAGAAAGAGATTCGACTGAGATCTCACAAGTGACTATGGCAGACATAGTCCAAATAGATAAATGTATGATTAAACCAAGTGTGCAATTGTGCGTTGTTGACATCATGGACAGACAGATGGAGGACAGGTTGCCGCAATTGGCCCGAGATTGTTACTCTTTTGAAGCCAATTGTCAAGCAGAACCGTCCAGGCTAATATCTCGGTTGGTTGAAAAATGTGTCACCTGTACCGAGCATGCACGAGGACAAGCTTCTGGTACCAAATAAAGATAGAGAAGAAGAAATGGAGCGATTTCTCTCCTCCCTATCATAACTGCAAACTTTGCAATGATTGAGATTCCATCTTATTGTAGAACTGTATAAATATACCATAGAAAGAAAGAAAAGAGGTTGGACCTTTTTGTGTCGATTGTAACAAAGGTTTTACATTTTGAGAGTTAATATAAAGCAAATCTGAAGATTCTCAATTCTGTCATGACTGTGTTATGAGTTTGTTTCCTTGTATCTCATATTTCGTTTCATTTCATATTCATATCTGATGAATGCTTCGCTATAATTTAGTACAACCTCTACTATAGTGAATGAATTTTGGTTTTTTATATTATTTACTATTTTTCCTCTGTACCAACTACCAGCAGGTATAAGACCAATCAACACTTTCATAATTCTATATATATTTTATGCTTCATCGGGTTACTTCTTTACATTTTTCTTCTTCTTTTTATATGTGAGATTCTCCCTGGATAGGAGCCTTACTCAATAGACAACTAAATGTTTTCTCCCACTTCAATACCTTTTATTAAAATATAACCCGGTTACGGGAAAGAGCCTTTGATTTTCACCCCATTTTTATTCCTGAAACCGTAAACTCTCTTTTATACGACCGAATTGAGACAACACTTAAATTCCCCCTGAGGTTTCCTTATTTTACTGTTCCTCTATGACTGTCCCTGTACCAACACAACCCAATATCGAACCTGGATTATCAAATCAAACGCACATTGCCTTGAACCTTTTCAATACCATTCTTAAAATAGCCACTACCCGGGCTGAACTCGAACGTTCATGGGCAGCGATTGAACAGGATATAAACATCCAGGAATAGTTGGAAGCTAGACAACGCCAATGCATAAATCATCCCTAGTTTCCCTTGCTGAAGGTTGACATTTCTCTCTTCTCTACCCTTTACTCACTTTCGGATGCCTAGACACTGTACTTCTAAGCCTTAAGTACAGACTCTGGAACAATAGAGGGCTTCATGTTTTCCATTATGTTATAATTTTATTCGATAGGTGCTTAGTGTTTAAGAGACGATAGGAGTCTTGAACAAAGTTACCAGAACCAGACCGGCTGTCGAACTGGTCGACCAAAAAACCCGAAACCAAACCGGAACCGGAAAAAAATCGGTCACTAAAAAATACATAAAATATTCAAATTTTGAAAAAAAATACATATTCATGTGCATCCATGTGAATCCAAACCATTATACACAAATTTGCAAAGTTTCTCATATATATATAACAAGTAACAATGTATAAAACCAAAATAGCACTAAAAGTAAGTGCACTCCATAGTCATATGAATATCTGAATCAAAATACATCATCAAAAAGGCTCTAAATGGCCTATAAAGTCCAAAATTAACTCTAGAGTCTATACTAGATACTACACAATATAATAATTTAAATCTGCATACTGAAACTCAGACTTAGATTCAGACTCATCATCTACATCCTCAACATGAGTAGACTCAACAGGAGGATTCTGAGCCTGGCTTGATTCCACTGGTCTAGAAGGCACAGATGCAACCAAAACATCAGTGCACACATTCTCTTGACGTGGCTAGGGATCAAAATCCATACAAGAAAGGTCTTCATTGTTAAAATATGTTGGTTGAGTCTCCACAACCCAATCTGATGAGGGATCAACATCATCCAAGAATAAGTTACTGGATTTAGGGGTCTTGTTCAACAACTGGTTGCACCTCAACCTAAGGTTATACTGAAAAAATACCATATCATTCAACTGTTTTTTCCTCTAAACAGTTTTGCTTCTTGGTGTGTCACGCTAAAAAACACTCTAGTTGCATTCACACCCATAAGCACTACATGTCTGGCTCAATATCCAAATTGCAAATTTCTGCAATTCAGAGAACTGGCTACCATATTGCTGCCACCAATAAGCTACATATAAAGACAAAGAATATTTAGCAAATGAGTTTGAAAGTTTGACTTAACTTTTTCCATGAATAATATAATTGAAAAAATTTACAACTACTTACTTGGTGGATCTTTTGCTCTACTTCAAATAGCCATAGCCATGCCAAAGGTACCAATAATTTCATTGAAATGCAAGAGTTTGTTGTGTATCTCATATTGTTTGTTGGAATCAGGGACCATGCACTCAATGCATTTGTAAAATCCTTCTTTTACCTCCCCATCAACTTCAAAATATTTTGTGTAATGGTACCTTTCAAAGAGTCAAGAGTCAATGAGTTTGAAACTTTAGCTAAAGTTTAAACATTTGCAATTAAAATTTAATAATATATCTTAAAAACTTTGAAATTACTTACTACTTACTTGGGATTCAAGTAATATCCCGCAACATGTAAAGGTTGATGGAGTTGTTTATTCCATCTTTCATCAATGATTCTCCAGAAAGGAAGATACTTTTGTCTTTTACCCTGATATGCTTCCTTTATTGCCTCCTTAGCTTGATCCATTTCCTCATAAATAAAACCCATGGCTGGTTTATCACCATCCACCATTCTCAAGACTTTCACAAGAGGTGCACTAAATAACACTATCTTCTTTGCCCTTTTCCAAAACATTTTCTCATAAAAAATTTCAACAATCTCTTTTCCTTCAGCCTTCTTGCTCCACTGAGATGCATTCCACTCATCACAAGAGAACATCTTCCTCAGGTTGGATTTTTGGTCGATCATGGATTGCAACATAAGAAAATTCGTTGCAAAACATGTGATAGCTGACCCAACAAGCTCTTTTCCACCAATGTTTTTTCTCAAAAGGGTCAAAACCGATGTGTGGTTGTAAATGTACCTTGTTATGCTTTTACCTTGTTCCACCGTGTTTTTCGCCCATTCAATTTTCCCAATATCCTCAAGCATGAGGTCCAAACAATGGGCTGCACATGGAGTCCTCCAAATGGTAGGATGCTTTTCCTCTAACATCCTTCTATCTGCAACATAATTTGAGGCATTGTCTATGATAACCTGTACAACATTCTACACCCCCACCTCCTCGACTACTTCATCCAAAAGATGAAATAGTAAATGTGCATCTTTCACTTTATCAGATGCATCCATTGATTTAAGGAACATAGTTCCTTTAGGGCAAGAAATAAGGAATTTGAGAATGGTGCGGGATAACTGATCATTCCATCCATCATACATGATTGTGCACCCTGTTTTAGACCATGACTCCTTAAACTCTATGAGGTATTCTTGTACTCTTTCAACTTCATTTTTTAAAATATTCCCCCTAATATCCTCATAACGAGGTCCCTTGAAGCCCATACCACATGAAGTTATAGCATCCAACATAGGTTGATAATAAACATACCTTGCAACATTGATAGGTATGCCTGCATAATACCACCACCTAGCAATGCATTCCAAAGAAACCTCCTTTTCTATATTCTTCCATTTGACATCAATAGTGGGCTGAGCACCAGGGGTAGTGCGTAGTAAAAAAAATGACTCAAGGTTACTATGAGACCTTTTGGATGCTAATGTACCAACACCATTTCCACCAACATGTTATTCCCCAGGATTGTTTCGTTGGCTAGGATTGGTACTAGGTATAAGGATCACACTTAGGGATTGGGAAAGTAGAGGATTCCTCAAAACTAGAAATTCTATCTTAAAGATCACTCTCAAATTGAGTTCCACTACTACTTCTTCCCACCTATTTTTGAACCTTCTTATTCTTGGATTTCTCTACTTCATATGCATTAAGATGGCCATGCATCTCAAATTTTATTGCATCAGGAACTTTCTTGTATGGTTTTATATTCCCCCTTGCATGGGCTAAATGTTGCTTGATCCTATTAATACCTCCCACATCAAACTCCTTTTGGAAAAAATTACAAACCATTTTCCCATCACTCAATTGACAATGAACCCATGTTGGATCCCTCTTCTCTTTAGGAGCCATGGAAACAAATACAAATCCACAAATAAAAACCCTGTGTTTTTTTAATTGCTAGGAGAAAACAACAATAATTTTAAGGAGATTAATCACTATGGTTTTTGGGAGTAAGTGCATAGTTTACATATCTTGAAATCTTCCCCAAAAAACCACCTCCAAATATTCCCAAGAAAACTTGTCCAAGTTTTCTCCAAATCAACTCCAACTCTGCTCCAAATATGATCCAAATATGGTCTAAGAAACTCAACAAAAGAACTCTCCAAATGAGCTCAACAATCAACTCTTCAAATCCACCTATCAACCTCTCCAAATCAGCCCTGCAATCAGCTCTCTAAAATCAACAAAAACCCTTAGCTCACAAACTCAAGAGAACCCAAATTAAAAGTGTGAGTGAAGTAGAGGGGGTGGGGTTGCTTTTATAGGTTTATTAGGGGCTCTAGACATTTCTAAAACCTTCCATTGCATGCTCCTTTTTTTTATTTTAAAAAAAATTGCAAATTGGCTCACATTTAAGTCCGTACGACGACAATATGGAACCGATCATGAACGATTTGAATCACCGGGTTGACCCAGTTTTTCCAGTGACCCGGTTGGACCGACTGGTTTTACCAGTTCTGGTAAAATTGGTCTTGAATCATATCATTGTCTTGTCTCTTTAGTCATTACATTGAGTTAGTTGATGTGGTGGATAACCTCATGATGAACTTGGAATTGTTGTGGTGGGGTGGGTCTATGTTTGTGCAAGCGAACACTACTAGTCAAGTTGTCTCTTGGTACTCCATGTATGCAACCTAAGGGCCTCGAGAAATCATCTCCTTAGTTATCCCTAGTAGTTGGGGATAATGGGTCTATTATTTCCTTTATTGTCATTCAACTTTAGTTAGTTGTCTATTGTTTACCCAAGTCAAACTTTTGAGTATGATGCCACAAGTTCACTTAGTATTCCCTTGTACTTATTTCTAGGTCAACCTTGGATGAGAGATTCATGTTTTACATTATGTTATAATTGTATTCGATAGTTGGTCAGTGTTGAAGAGACGATAAGAGTCTTGAGTCATATTATTTTCTTGTCTCTTTACTCATTACATTGAGTTATCCTTTTCAATCAATCATCTCCTCATTCAAACTTTAGGGATATGGCACCATTTCTTCTATTCCTTGTTTTTTTTGCTTCATGCTAATAGAATGGTTTTCATTATTGCTTTTTTTTTAATAGGTCATTCCTTATCGAATCCGACAAATACTCTGAGGAATGGTGAAAAAGCCAGAGCATCTTGATGGTCGTTATCCTTATTTGCGGCCATGTCACAGTCAACAAGGTTGATCATCATTAGGTATTAATTTAATGAGTTTGATCAATGTTCAATTTCAAAACATCATTCACATTCACAATCAATGCTCGTACCTTAGGGCCCATCAACCTCATTGGTGGGTTCCTTCATTCCTAGCAGGTGTTTTCCTTATTGATATCTGACTAGGTGGCTCTCTCCCATTTTTCGACTTCAGATCATTTTCCAATGGGAGGAGCATTCATGATGGGTGGGTTGTAGGTAACAGTTATAGATGGAAACATATGAGTAAGTCCTCATTTCAACAGATCAACTGAGGCACCATGCATATTGACTCCATTTCCAAGTGGGCAGGCACATTGGTCTACAGGTTGGATTTTTCAAAGATCATTTATTCACAGATACAAAGTGCAGAGATTATGATATTCTCGATGTATCACAATGAGATCTCATCCCCTTGAGTCACCACTGTTACCCCTAGAATTTTCTATGCAAATGGATGGTTAAGATCCAACTAGCTTTCATTGAGATGGTATTCATAGATAGGTTTTCATAGAGACTGTTGGCGACATAAGTCACTCCTGGATTGCAGCAGGAGTAGAGCCCGACGCCCATCAATTTATGTCATGATTTGTGTATAAAAGAGGTGATCGAATGGAAGTAAACTCAAAACGATATTGTTTCAACTCCGAAACTAGACCAGGCATGCATGGGCAAGTGAGGTCTTAGATAAAATTCAGACAGTGAATTGTAGTAAGGGTGAGCAAGGGGAAGACTTGTATAAGAGAACTGCAAAGGTCTGTCATAAACATCAGGTTTCTAATAGAATGTAGGAGAAAACATCTAAATGCAATATCTTCTTACATTCAAACACAGAAAACCGGAGAATACAACAATGCACAATAAATCCTTTATCATAAAATAATTGCAATAATTCACGCGAATCAGTCGATCACGAACTCTCTTAGTATGAGATGAAAACTAGATGGGGTGAGAAGACTGTCTGTCATTAAATAGGAAATCTTACATACAGATGCATAACCAGAAAACTAGAGTGTCTGTTAAAAATTTACAATCGGGAGCTTCGCTCTACCATTGATACCTTTAAAAATATTAAAACTAAGTATATATACTCAAAACACTTACCCAACAGAGGCATACTAGACTTTCGGGATGAGGAGTCTCTTCAATCAAATCCAGCCTGCACTTCTCTGTCATACACCACCTTAATTCTGCATGGATCGTGCCAGAGGGTAGCCGAGCCCTTAAATGCTGAATTAGCCTGCGCAGGCTTCCCTGGCGAGTTGAGGACTCGGCATGGCTCCATTGAAAGAACCGGTACAGAGGTCCATCTCGGGTAAAATTTCAGCTGGGGCATCCATACCTTGCAATTAATGCGTGAGGCGAGGTTTCAACCACCCTCTCTCTTCTTCAATCATTTCAGGCAGGTGTCGGGATTTGGATCACGTCAAATTGGCATCTGGAGAACACAATGCCCCCCTTCTAAAACTCAACTCGGCACTTCTAGCCCCTTCTGAACAACCCTTTCTACGCCCTCAAGTGACCACGGGCCGTGACCCTACGCTTATCTTCCTAAGTGCTTTCAGCGTTTCGGGGTTCGTGGATAGGAAGGAGTAGGTCTTTCCTCTTCAAAGTCGCGATAGGCGAAATGCCGGGAGAGCCTAACAATCGCCATGCATCCCCCCACTGATCTGGCGGTTCTGAACTAATTCGGTAATATTGTGGGCCTGGGTCCAACACGTCTTCGACGCTTTGCACTTCGAGGATATGAAAGAGCTGCTACTTGCGCTTCAAAATCGCGATGAGCGAAAAGGCGAGGAACCTAATCGCGCACCATGTGTTCCTCTGGGGTGAACGACTAAGATCGCTCTCGGCGCTTTGGGGGACCCATCTTGCCAATTGGTAAACAATAGTGCCCCTCCTTTAGGCCTCCTTCTTTGTGACCAGGCACCATAACCATGGGCCTTATTCTGGGCGCTTTCGGCATTTTGGGATTCGAGGATTCGAGATGTGAAATGACAAGGAGCACTTACCCCTCGAACTCTCGAACGTTGACATGGCACAGATGTGCACCACGTGTCCTTAAGATAAAGGGCCGAGGTAGCATTCACTATTTTAAAGGAGGTTGCTTTCATTCCCAAGCTTTATTTCGTGACCTGGCACTAGGACCATGGGCTTGACTCCAAAGGTGCCCTCGACATTTTGCCGATCGATAATTTCGGTTGTAATTAATGGGAGGTCCTTTATTTCCTGAAACACTGATCCCGCGATGCTAACTGGATGTCACCTTTTTTAACTGGATCGGATGACCCAGATCTGTCTTGAACTATGGGTGCTACCTTTTGTGCTAAATCCCGGGAAGCTTGGCAGCCCCGAAATATCGATGACCGTCGATCAACTTTATAGGTGGATCTCGGCTGCTGACAACAAAACTTCGCTCGCTCGTTTGACTTGTGACCCAAAAAGAGATTCTCCCGCTTTGCGCTTGGACGCTTCCCGTGCAACCTACAGACCTGGGTGCTTTTGTGCCCAAGACAAAAATTTGTCGCTAACATTAGGCTCCATGGGGGATAGAGTCATCCCTGTGATGCTCTAAGAACTCATTCTGCAGCTTCAGTGCCTTGCTATTGGGCTATGGAGTCATTTACTAAGCCGAAAATATGCAAAAAAGAAAAATTTCAGAGAAACAAAGCACAATATTTACAAAAAAAGGAGCCATCTAAGGCTCAAACAAAACATTTCTTCAGAAAATGCCCATTTACTGGGCTATTGAAAACCTCTTTACCCTCCAAATCTTGCAACCTGTATGTGTTGTTTGAGAAAACCTCAGAGATTTTGAAGGGACCGATCCAGAGGGCGTCAAACTTGTTGTGTTTTCCCTTATCCTATCTAGGTGCATCCCACTTAAGTACCAAATCCCCAATCTCGAACTCTTTCTTCCTGACCTTCCTGTCAAAATCCTGTTTGACCTTTTGTTGATGACTATGAGCTATGTCCCTCACATGTTCCCTGATCTGTTGTACTTCCATTATCTGATGAATCCTTATGATCATATGATCCGACTCTCCTTCATAATCTTGAAAGAACTTCACCACAGGTAAGGGGAGCTGAGTGGGAAAAACTGCCTTTGCTTCGTAGACTAGCTGAAAAGGCAAGGTGCCTAGGGATTTATTCATTGTCACTCGATCAACCCATAGAGAAAATTTCAACTTTGAATCCTAGGTCCTTTTGTTTTCCTCCAATAGTCTTTTGATGATCCTTATTAGGCTTTTGTTGGAGGACTTTGCTAAACCATTGCCCTAGGGATAGTAGGGGGTGGAGTGAATTAGCGAGATCTGGAACTGCTCACAGAACTTAAACAAAGGCTCATATTTGAAAGAAGCATCATTATCAGTGACGATCCTGCTGGGACAACCAAATCTGGCTATGATATCCTCTAGAAAGATGATAATTACTTTGTGTGATGCACTTCTGGTGGGGGCAGCTTCTATCCACTTGGTGAAATAATCTGTTGCAGTTAGGATCCATCTGTGTTGGCCACTTGAGGGAGGATGGATTTCCTCAATGAAGTCTAGCCCCCACTGTTGTAAAAGTGCTAAAGCCACTACATGCTTCAGTGGTAGTGGTCTAAGCTGCTGCTTTCCTGAGAACTTTTGGCATTTGATGCAGGCCCTGATTTCTCTGCTGACATCAACGAATAAAGTGGGCTAGTAATACCCATCCATGAGGATTTTGTGGGCTGTGGTCTTCCAGAAATGATGCCCCCCGCAAAGGCCTCTATGGAAATCAAGCGTAACTTTCTGGGCCTCAGGTGGGTTCAAACATCTCAACAGCATCCCCAGAGGGTCTCTCCAGTACAAGACTTGCCCAATGAGGTAATATCTGACCGCCTTGAGCTTTAAAGCTCTCGCCTTACTTTTACCCATTCCATCCAGGGGCTTCAACTCTTGCAGAAAGTAAAAAATGTCACGATACTAGGCACATTCTGCCAATGATAAGCCGTCCCGAGAGCGTTGGCCAGACAACTCAGCTTGCTGAATTCCTAAGCAAGTATTGATGAAACTAACCCCCAAGGCTTCGTGATTGGATTCAGCCAGTAGCTTGGCTAAACCTTGCCCCTTAACCAACTTGGTGGGCTTTATCTCCAAGTCGAATTCTAGGATTCTAGCGATCCATCTGCCTCTTCTCCCATCTATATCGGGCTGTACAAGGATGTCCTTCATAGAAGTTGAAGGAACGTATGCGGTTACCTTTGAGTGTAAGACATAGAATCTAAAAGATTTGAGAGCTTTCACTAAGGCATAGGCCTGTTTCTCCATGATTTCATACCTAATCTCTACATCTCTTAATGCCTTGCTGAAGAAGGCAATGGGCTGCTCTCGCCCTTCCGCATTTTTCTGCAATAACACCGCTGCTACTGTATCGAAAGAAGCAAAAGAAAAAACTAGGAAGGGTTTGGAATAATCAGGACTAATCAACATAGGTGCCTTAGCTAATTACCTTTTTATTTGGACAAAAGATTCCCTGGGTTCAGCGGTCCATCTCACTTTGTTTCCCTTTCTGAGCATGGCTGTGATGTGTTTCACCAGTTCAGAAAAATTCGAAACGAATCTCCTCAGAAAGTTGATCTTTCCTAAAAAGGCCTGAACTTCTTTTTTAGACCTGGGAAGTGATAGGGTTTGAATTGCCTCCACTCTACTGGGATCAATTCTCACTCCTTTCACTGATACTATATGGCCTAATAGCTTGCCCTACATCATAGCAAACAAGGATTTCTTGGGATTAAGGGAAAGACCAAACCTCCAACACTTCGAGAAAACTTTCCTTAAGTGATAGCAGTGCTCTTTATCAGACCCAGAGAAGACTGTGATGTCATCTAGGTAGATCACTACAAACTGGTCTTTCTCCTCGATGAAGGCTATATCCATGGCTTGCTAAAATGTTGCTTCTACATTCATGAGTCCAAAAGGCATTTTGGCATACATGAATGTGCCCCAAGGAGTGGTGAAGGCTATCTTTTCCCTGTCCCCAGGCATGACTGATATATGATTATAGCCAGAAAACCCATCGATCATGGATATACTGGATGCACCAGTTACCCTCTGCAGTATGTGTTCCATCTTAGGTAGGGGGTAATTGTCTTTCTTTGAGCTGCTGTTCAGGTTCCTGAAATCAACACAGAGTCTGATTTCTCCACTTTTCTTCCTTACTGGGACCAAATTGGCTACCCATTCGGAATATCTCAAGGGGATGATGATTTGGGCATCTAGCAATTTCTTCACTTCTTTCTCCATGACAGGTAGCAACATGGGATTTATTTGTCTTAGCTTCTTCCTAAATGGCCTAGCCTCTTCCTTTAGTGGGATATTGTGCTCAATGACGGATGTGTCATAAGTCTTGAGATCTTTGTAGGTCCACACAAACACATCGACAAATTCCTTTAGTAATTTAGTATATTCCGTCCTCTACTCATTGGTCAGGCTTCTTGATAATTTGACAAACCTAGGCTCCTCCTGTGTGACAATGTTGCATTCGGCTGTATCAGCATATTCATTTGAAACCTTACCCTTTACTGCCACATCATTCCCATTGAACAATATTTCTAAAGGGACTAGTCCCCTCGGAATGTGATTGCTAGGTAGCTGAATAATCTGGTGATTAGCAATTTCATTTAAAAACACCTTAGGGTGAGGGTCACCTTCCGGGTCAGGATTCTAATCAATGTGAAAGGCAGAAAATTCATCAACAGATTGGAGAAATTTTTTGATTTCTAGATCATCTTCGAATACCTTCCAATGCTTGACATTGTTCAGCACAGAGGGCCTATATTTTATTTAAACATCGTTTTTTACCATAGGCGACAGAGGAACTTTGAGCAAACTAGCTGAGATAGCTAAAGAATCAGCTGAAGTATTTTCCCCCCTCGGAATGAAAGAAATGTTAAAAGCCAAGAAGAAATTGTCAATCAGGTCCCACACCTCATTCCTGTAATTTCTGAGCCGGCGATTGTTAGCATGATAAGCATTTCTGACTTGCTGGATAATCAACTCAGCATCTCCAAATATTGCTATCTCTTTAATTCCCATTTCCTTTTCAGCCCTCATACCCAGAACAAGAGCTTCATACTCTGCCACATTGTTGGTGGTTTCGAATTCTAGCTTGTATGACATGGATATGGCTTCTTGACAAGGTGATATGGAGACCACTCCAGTGCCAGTGCCTTCACTAGAATAAGCTCTGTCAAAAAACATCTTCCAAATAGAGGGGGTTGGAGGGGGAATCAGACTATCAAGACTGAGTTGCTTTCTGACTTGGAAAGGGTCTGCAGGAGCATTAGTGAGCTACAATAAACTAGACCCCAAATCGGTGTCAAGTGCAAAGATGGGGTGATTGGTGGGGTTTGCTTCATCACTAACAATGTAGGCCAACTGAGCTTCTCTATATAACCTCCTTTGTTCCCCTCCGAAGACTGGAATGGTGGCATACGTGAGGTCCATCTGTAATGTTCCTCCGAGCTTTTTTATCCAATATCTAGACAACATCATGCCAAATTTTGGGGGAATGTCAGCTACCACAATATCCATGACCACACTTTTCATGGGCAACTGAAACAAAGAAACCACCAGGTCTTTGATGACTCCTAGACACTGCACTCTCCTTGAATCGAAAGAGTACAAATCATGATAAGTTTTGGTCACCTCCAGTCCCAATTCTTCCATTACTATTTTGGGCATAAGGTTATGGGAAGCCCCTGAATCCATAAGGCAATTATGCATCACTTTATCATGTATGTTCAGGGATGTGTAGAAGCGAGGGGATGAATCATCTCTATATTCTACCATGGGCCCTAGGACAACTGCTGTCTTTTCATCTTGGAGATTTATTGAGTTAGTGGAAGGCTGGGGGGACTCAGATTGCAGCAGCTTGGAGAGGGACTTTTTGAAATCTTCGTTTTTAACTAGTTCCGATAGGGGTACAGGAATTCTAATCTTCTGAATCTCATGCTCAAAATTGAAGGAGGGAATAGGCTTAAGAGCTTCCCTTACCTCAGTGACAGGCTCCGTGGCTACTGGCAAAGCATTCTAAGTTTTCTTTTCTTTAGTAGTGGTTGTTGCAGCTTTAGTAGGCCTTTCCGCTATGGGGGGCTGATCCTGGTTATCAAAATTCCCTTTTTTTTTTTTTTTACATGAGATTATATCTGCTAGAAGTGTTGCTGGCTTTTTCCCCTCTACTCAACTCGTTGATTTGAGTGTTGATAAGGGATTCTTCATATGCAGACTGAGTCAAATGAGGAAATGGGGAAGTGTCCTCGATGCAGTGGTTCTCGGGGTCGAGTTCATCCACCTCCTCCCCTTCCTCATGAGAAACTAGGTTGTTCTGGAGAGGGGTCTGAATCCTCTGATCATCTCTATCTCTGCTCCTTTGTTCCCTAGGAAAATCTTGTGGCACATTGTTATTAGGCTTCCTAAAAACTCTACTATCTGCATTTTGGGGATTTCTGTAGATGGGCTTCCCTTCTAGTTCCCACCTCTCCATCCTGGTAGAAAGTGATTTTAGCACTCTAGCTGTCTCTTCTGTCTCAAGGGGTAGGGGAGAGGAACTGGATGGGGAAGCTTCAGGTCTCTGCCTGGATATGTTCCTACTAGCGGTGTTCCTGAGTCAGTCAACAACCAATAAGTTATATTCTACCTCCATGGCTGTGTCCTGCATGTGGGCCAGAGTAGTGGCTCTTCTTTCCCTCAACAGGAGGCAGAAATCGGGATCAAAGGTGCTAGCATAAGTGATCTTTGTAGAGGCTTCGAAGGGTTTTATCTCAGCAGGGATTTTATTGTACATTTTATTGAATCTCTTGGAGAAGTCGGAGACAGACTCCTCTTCTTTCCTCTTCAAAGACCCAAACTCTGTCATGTAATACATGAAGTCTTTTTTATCTCCCCACTGTCTTAAAAAGGCACTATCCAAAGCTTCAATCCCATCAATATATCCAGGAGGCAAGGCCTTGAACCATTTTCTAGCTTCGCCTTGAAGGCTATGGAAAAAAATCCTCATCCATACGTCTGCATGCATGATGACATTATCATCTGTAAAACTGTAAAAGGATTCTAAGTGTTCTTCCATAGTTATGTCCCCCTCGCCTGTAAACTTGGGTAGCTGCTTGAGGTAACCATCTGCTGGGAGGGCATTAAGAGGCTGAGGCAAGATGAGGGGAGCATACCTAGCAGCTATAATGGCCTCCATTCTGGTCATAGGGGGATTTTATCCTTCCATAGGGATATTATGTGGAGGAGAACTCAGAGGAGAAGGAGCTCGAAAAGGGGATACTGGGGATGAGCTTCTAAGGGGAGTGGGAAACAATAGGGGATTTAGGGAGAAGGCTAGCGAGCTTAAGCCGACGAATGCCTCTCTTTATGCAGAAGCGACAACAATAACAAGAGGAGGAGTGATAAAGCTAGGAGTGGGGAAATATTCTGTGGTTCTGGGTCTAAACCAAGGTGCAGCTTCAGGGGAGAGGGGAGTGACAAGGATTTCTCCCTCCAATCCTAGACCAGGGGGGGAAACCTCAATAGGAACACTCCCGAAATTCAGGAAACAGGAAAATTCAGAAAGCGATCTGCTAAGAAATTGAGGAGGAGAGGATGGGGTTCCTATAAAAGGAGATGGCGGATTACCTGGTTCGACGACGACAACTTCTCCTTCAGAGGCCTTTCCTTTTCTTAGAACCACCTCTGGATCAGTTTCAGGTTTAGCTAGAAGTAGGTGTGGATGGGACCGTGTGTGCCTGCCTCTGAAAGCCACAATTGATATGGTAGGTTCGCCACAGTGGAGTCATCACAATGGAGTCACCAGGTGCACAGTAGCAATATTCGAAGGCTCTGATACCTGATGCACCCTTAGAATCATAGGCTCAATGTCGTTCAATCTTGGGGAAAATTTTCAACTTCGTCCCCGACAACGGCGCCAGAAATGTTGGCGATGGAAGTCACTCCTGGATTGCAGCAGGAATAGAGCCCAACACCCATCAGTTTATGTCACGATTTGTGTATAAAAGAGGTGATCGAATGAAAGTAAACTCAAAACGATATTGTTTCAACTCTGAAACTAGGCCAGGCATGCATGGGCAAGTGAGGTCTTAGATAAACTTTAGACAGTGAATTGTAGAAAGGGTGAGCATGGAGAAGACTTCTATAAGAGAACTGCAAAGGTCTGTCGTAAACATCAGGTTTCTAACAGACTATAAGAGAAAACATCTAAACGTAAGATCTTCTTACATTCAAACGCAGAAAACCGGAGAATACAACAATGCACAATAAATCCTTTATCATAACATAATTTCAACAATTCGCGCGAATCAGTCGATCACGAACTCTCTCAGTATGAGATGAAAACTAGATGGGGTGAGAAGACTGTCTTTCATTAAACAGGAAATCTTACATACAGATGCATAACCAGAAAACTAGAGTGTCTGTTAAAAATTTACAATCGTGAGCTTCGCTCTACCATCGATACCTTTAAAAATATTAAAACTAAGTATATATACTCAAAACACTTGCCCAACAGAGGCCTACTAGACTTTCAGGATGAGGAGTCTCTTCAATCAAATCCGACCTGCACTTCTCTGTCATACACCACCTTAATTCTGCATGGCTTGCGCCAGAGGGTAGCTGAGCCCTTAAATGTTGAATTAGTGTGCGCAGGCTTCCCTGGCGAGTCGAGGACTCAGCATGGCTCCATTGAAAGAACCGGTACAGAGGTCTATCTCGGGTAAAATTTCAACTGGGGTATCCATACCTTGAAATTAATGCGTGAGGCAAGGTTTCAACCACCCTCTCTCTTCTTCAATCGTTTCAGGAAGGTGTCAGGATTTGGATCACATCGAATCGACATCTGGAGAACACAATGCCCCCCTTCTAAAACTCAACTCGGTGCTTTCGGCCCCTTCTGAACAACCCTTTCTATTCCCTCAAGTGACCACGGGCCATGACCCTATGCTTATCCTCCTGAGTGCTTTCAGTGTTTTTGGGTTCATGGATAGGAAGGAGTAGGTCTTTCCTCTTCAAAGTAACGATAGGATAAATGCTAGGAAGGCCTAACAGTCGCCACACGTCTCCCCACTGATCTGACAGTTTTGAACTAATTCAGTAATACTATGGGCCCGAGTCTGAGATGTCTTCGACGCTTCGCGGTTTGAGGATATGAAAGAGCTACTATTTGTGCTTCGAAATCACGATGGGCAAAAAGGCAAGGAACCTAATCGCGCGCCATGTGTTCCTCCAGGGTGAATGGCTAAGATCGCTCTCGGTGATTTGGGGGACCCATCTTTCCAATTGGTAAACATTAGCGCCCCTCCTTCAGGCCTGCTCCTTTGTGACCAGGTGCCAAAACCATGGGCGCAATTCTGGGCGCTTTCGGCATTTCGGGATTAGAGGATACGAAATGTGAAATGACAAGGAGATCTTACCCCTCAAACTCCCAAATGCCGACATGGCACATATGTGCGCCGCGTGTCCTTAAGATAAAGGGCCCATGTAGCATTCACTATTTTAAAGGAGGTTTCTTTCATTCCCAGGCTCTCTTGATGTGACCTGGTGCTAGGACCGTGGGCTCGACTCCAAAGGTTCCCTCGACATTTTGCCGATCGCTAATCTTAGTTGTAATGAATGGGAGGTCCCTTATCTCCAGAAACACCAATCCCACGACGCTGACTGGATTCCACCTGTCTTAATTGGATCGGATGACCCAGATCTGTCTTGAACTATGGGTGCTACCTTTTGTGCTAAATCCTGGGCAGCTTGGCAGCCCTAAAATCCCGATGATCGTCGATCAGCTTTATAGGTGGATCTCGGATGCTGACAACAAAACTTCACCCGCTCGCTTGACTTGTGACCTGAAAAGAGATTCTCCCGCTCTGTGCTTGGGCGCTTCTCGTGCAACTTGCAGACCTGGGTACTTTCGTGCCCAAGACAAAAATTTTCGCTAACAGAGACTAGAGACAAGTTTTCACAGGTTTTCCAGGGATCACAATCCATTTTATAGGTAGAGGCATTTCAAAGGATTATTCGTCAGTTTTGAGGGAAACACTATTTTTAGCAGTCTTCCTACTTTTTAGGAGTCAAAGTTTGGAGGTTGGCATGGGAGAGATAATTACATATTTGGGATCCTTGTGAGCTCACGATGCCAATGAGCCTTTTTTTAGGCAATATGTGAGACACTGTTATTTTTAACAATTAGAGTTTCATGCTCAAATTTCGATTCCAAGCACATATTCATATTCCTTGTAAAAAATTTAATCCGATGAGATTGATTTCATTAACATGCGAGAAATTTCTATTTTTAGTAGTGCCTATTTTTAGGTCTATTGTGTTGGGTAGTGTTCTCCTAGCAGTTCCTGAGATTTTTTGTCTTTTCCTTTTTTAAGGGGAATGCTATTTTTAGTAGTGCTATTACTAGCATAGCCACTCAAAACCGTGGCTGATGAATGCCGAAAGGCACGGACAAAAAATGAAACGCACAACCAGAAAATGAGCGTCTACAGCCAGCACAACCAACGTGCTAAATCTAAAGTTTAATCATTTAAACGTGGCAATCATATAGTGCTATAGTAATTTATTAATATGATTAGGTAAATGTTAAAAGGTAAACAGGTTAACAGATGCATTCAAAAATAAAATAAAGTTA
Organism: Picea glauca; assembly: GCA_000966675.3. NCBI lineage: Eukaryota > Viridiplantae > Streptophyta > Pinopsida > Pinales > Pinaceae > Picea > Picea glauca. The sequence goes on from JZKD02S0658236.1 coordinate 202,164, forward strand.
TGAAGAGGAAATCACATTCATTGATTTGGGAGGACGACTAAGAATATGCCAGCATCTTCAATTGTTAGCCATCAGATTAGAATTTTAGATTAAAAGATGATTAATTGTGCTCATTGTCAATAGGTTTATGCCTTTTGACGTAATTAGGAGGATTGGTCACCATGCATTGTGAGATGTGGTAGAGGAGGCACCATGATTGGATGACATGTGGTAGTAGGTGGAGGCATCATGCACATGAGATGTGCTGGTTTTTCTTGAACACAACCCTAGGCACCCCAATTTCAAGGAAACCCTGGTGTTGACAATTAAAATAACAATGATGAATACTGTCCACAAAGGATTGCTAATCTCTATTATCTATTTATGATAATAATAATTAACTAGTAGGTGGGACCCCCTTGTAGACTATAGGTTCTATGATGGATGCGTTAGACTTATATGTTTGCTGCTGTTATGTTGATTCTTACACAATCTTCTACAGTTGATGATGTAGTCTTGGTTTCATTCATTATGACAACATGGTTGGTTGATGCATTGTTGCTAAACGCTGTTGATGTTCACTTGCAATACAGGGAAGTGCTATGGACATGAGGATTACATAGTTTTAAAGGTGTTGTGTTAAGTTATAACATTGATGAATAATCTTAAACATGATTTTATGCAAAACAATAATATGATAATATGGGAGCTTGATCAAAACAAAAAGAAAAAAATATGGATAAGTCCTAAGGCTATGGAAAAAAGATTGTATATAAACCTTGAATGTATATATAATAGTGACAAATGGGAAGTGATGGACCTAGCTATTATACTATGCGCTTGGTTAAAGGATTATACAGGAAGAACATATGGTAATGTTAACATATGGTTATTATTTAAGTTTTGATGTGTTTCAGGTGGCACACTATACAATGGATATGGCATTGAATTTATAGATTGGACACGACATTGAATTTATGGTTGATGTTATGGTAATGGACTGGATGGTACGTTGAATTGAATATTGTCAGGTGAGGAAGCAACATGCATTTATTGCATGTCACTCCAAACCACCCTTGAGCCCATCACCCTAGCCATATTTTCATTTTTCTCTGTTGGTAGTGGAAGCTCCGCGATTTCAAGTTTTGAAGGGGAAAACACAGACCGATTCTTCCTTGAAGCGATTTTTCCAGGTATGGTTCTTTGCTTTCCATCCATGATGGTCCCTTTGTATCACGAATCAATGTGTTGGCTCATGATTGCATTAATTCTTGTGTTTTTCTTGAGTTTTCGACTGGGTATCAATGCTTTGTTTATGATGTTCTCTGTAATTATTGTGGAATGTTGGCATTTTAAAGGTGTTATTTCTTTGCAAATCCTATGCATTGGTTATTGGTTTAAAATAAAATGGCGGTCAAGTTGGGGTTTATTCTAGTTCTCTAAGAAAAATGATGACAATGGTGCAACAAGCTGTGAGGTTTTTTTTATTCACGAGGGTTTTATCACTAGTCTAGGTCAGTTGCTATCACCCCTTTTTCGTCTCGATCGTTGTTGTGATTCTTTCTCTAGGTTGCAATGAAACTATCGACAGTGGTATTGTTCTTGTTCTATTTGGATGAGCACGAGATATTGTTTGTTATGGCTTGTTATTCACTGTCACTATCGTCGAAATCATTTCACAGTCCAATCTTTTTATTACCTAGAATATTAAAGAGAATCCTGTATCTGTATCGAGTGTCCACTGGTTGTGCTCTGGAATTCTTTTCCCAAGTGTTTTAAACATTCAATCCTCTCATCTTTGTTGTAGTGGCTGACTGATATGTTGGTAAGCCTCAATGTCAAATTTGTTTCGAAGGTTATATACCTCTTTGGTGTTTGGAAGAGGCACACTCTCTCAATGTCTTTGAGGATTCTTCCTTTCTTAAACCAACCCTCGTTTCCTTTATGCAATAAAGTTTTAAAAGGCATCTACGTGTGCTTGGTTTGTTGAGTTTGACTTGTTTATATTTCTACTCGGGAACTTTTTAGCTCTATCAAGATTTTGGGGTTATAAGTTAAAAGACTGTGGTGATTTCAAAAAAGCAAGACTCTCTATTATTCCAAGATTATACTTGATTACCTGTGGTTGCTTATTGGTGATAACTTATTTTAGGAGGTAAAAGGATTACGAGCTCTCTGTGTTTTCAAATATTAAGGAAACTCTCAAGAACCCGACTTGGTTCTATTGATCCTGACTTGTTTCTATTTCCCCTCAGGCACCTTTTGGTTCTGTCAAGATTTTGGTTTACCAGTTAAATGACTGTGGTAATTAAAAAAAAAGCACGGGCTCTCTGACTTCATAGACCATCTCTCGATTGAGTCTCTGTATTTCCTCTTCGTGATAAATATATTTATAAGGAGGGAATGTGATATCTACAACCTTGAGGGCTTTCAATCTGGTTGAATTATGGTTGTTTCATCCATTTCTATGTCAAACCCTAGCATGACTATGGTCTTATCAAGTTAAAGGAGACACCTGTGTGTCGATATGGTTTTTTTCTCTTCATGCATTATATGGCTCTGTCTTTTGTTGAGAATTTATTTTGAAAGGAAGTCTGTACATATTTTAAAACACAGATCTTAGGCTCAGATCTACATGTTTTTGGTTAAATGTTATTGTCAAATCAAGATTGGTGTCGATTATATTGTTGTTGACCTGTGTGTGATTAAATCGGGCCCGATTTTTGTTTGGATGACAATGGACTGTGTCAGTGAGTTTTGGAAGTCGACCGTTGGTGGTTAATATTGGGTATGTTATTATTTGATTGCAAGGATGAATAATTGGAATCACTGTGTATATTATATCTTGTTTTAAAAATAAAATAAAATTGGAGCATGCAGGACTATGTTTTGAATAGTTATGATGTTGGAAACAATGTAATATGGTGTTGCATAGATATGGTATAAGATGCAAGAATTGATATAGTTGAAGAAATTCTGGGCAATTGATTTTTTTATTATTATTGAAGTCAGTAACCATTTTGTCTACAATTAAGGAACAATTAAATGATCTTGGTCTTGGAAGTGGATGCCTTTTCGATTGTTATTGTAACAGAGTTATGATTGTTGTTTGATTTAATTTATTTTATGAACAATATCCGTATTATTCCCTCTCATTTCACACTTTTTTGCTCATTTTAACCCCGTCACGATCCCAAATTCATTTTTACACTCCCTGTTCACTGAAATACAATTAAAACTCTGTATGGTAGTGGTAAAAGATGACACAGAAATAGATGGAAACTGATATATTTTGGTATTGTTTGCACAATCAATTATTTAATGAATTGTTGAGAAGTACTCGTGTTCTTACTCCTTATCATGATATCACTTTTTCGCTCATTACAATCCCCCCAGATATCCCATGAACCCTATTTCACTCCCTTCTCATTGGGAAATTATTAAATAAATTTTATGGATTGGATTGCATGGGACTTATGTTAATTTCTGAGCCAAACTTTGTTTCATATAAAGAGAATGTCATCTATGGTCTGTTAAGGGCTAGTTGGTAATAAATTGGTGCATACAGGACGAGTTTCTTCAGTAGAGGAAGTCATGGAAAAAACAATAGGGGAAGAGGTAACTGGAACAGAGGGCCTAGAAGGCCCATATTCTCAATTAATTTCAATGCTGATCCTCAGGAGTTGAACCAACTTTTTCAAGCTGGGTTTTTTAATTGGATAGGGAAATGGATAATTCGACTTAGACTAGAGAGGCCTCCATTCCAACCCCAAAATATTCCTGGTATCCATGTGCATCCCTATGTATCTATGCAACGAGACGTTTTCGAGAATGATGGATGGTAGGAGATTGTTCATCAGATAGTCTCCCACCATCGTGACTGACCCAACTTGTCATTACTTCCTACTCCTCCACCTGTAAACCCAAATGCTCAAATTTCTCCTACACACTCACCTGTACAATCCTCCCATGCAATAAAACGACTCAAAACCAAGGCTCCCCATGTGCAAGACAAAGGTAAAGTTGTTGCTTCCCCCTCATCTCCTTTTTCGTGACTCAACAAAGTTAGTTTCCTCCCGTATTCACTTGAGGGACGATTTCTCCCATGTTATTAGTGAGATTAAGCCTCAAGGTTACACCTAACCTAAGGCTAATTCAGAGAAGTCCAAAGGGGACAATAATGAAATAAGAAGAATTACCTCTCAAAGTGGCAAATATGGATTTTGATTTATGTGTTTATAATTGATTTGTTGAGGACAGTGGACTACAAAAATTTTGGACAATAAACTATTTTTTGGGATATTGTGGATATTTACATGTTTTGGATATAATTTGAAATATTTCTAATATTTAAATTTCAAATTGTGGAAATATTTATGGGAGCCACAAGGAGGCATGTGTTTAATTGGTTATCTAATTGTGTTTATTTTTTATTAAGAAATAAGAGGGAGTCACAAGGGGTCCCACCGACTAAGTTATTATTTAATAAAAAGACACTTAATTATTATTATTATTATTACGTCCCCTAAACTAAAATTAGTTAAGTTGATTAACTTAACTAAATGAGGTAGTTGAACTACTTCAACTAATTTGGAATGGATAAAAGAGAAATGAGAAGGAAGAAGAAGGGGAGAATAGAAGGAGAAAACAATAATAAGGTTTACTCTTGAGTTTTATTGAGATAGTTCAGTTTTCATTCATTCTTCAGTTCATTAAAGGCCTAATTCTCTTTTTGAAAACATGGTCCTATTGTAGAAAACAAGGTTCAAAGATGAACCATATCATTCAGATGCTTGTTTCAGAGGTGTTGATCTATCTTTGATAGTCTGTGTATACTTGTCTGTTTATGAATTGAGTTTCATGACTGATAAATGATATTGTGTAGAGTCAAGTGGGCAACAGTCTGTGGCAAGCTAATCCAGATTTTAATGTTTAGTTTTTACTTCTTTTCAGAGTCCTTTTGTATGGTTTTCATCGGGGATATCTAAGTTTGACCTTGGTCCATGCCCTCATAGGATTTTTTGTAAAGAGAAAGATACTTTTGATTTCTTGGAATGAAATAAAGCGATTGTTATTCTGTATCATTTGTATTAATCCGTGACTTGGTTACTTTTGCTTTTGATCTCCACATTTACCTTCTGCAATCTATATATGTTCATAAAATTATATAAAAAAATTATATTTTGCAAACAATATTTTCATTAAAAAAAACCAGCCTAAGCCCTTGTAATTAATACTTGTGGATTGGGAAATACATTTTGAGGCTAAAAAACATAGCGTAATATTCCCGACTATCTTTCCTTAGCCAAGCAAGATTCGAAAATGATTGAGTAAGATAATTCATATCTTTTCCTCAACACCTAGGTGCCTGTTGACCAAAATTTGGTCATCTATATTTTCCTGCTCTTGGATTCATAAAATCTTTGATATAAAAAAAAAACATTTTTGAATTTTTATAAGTTCATTTTGCAACCCTCAGTCTCATCTTCATCATACACTTTTCGGATCAGAAATTTGTTTTCGTATGCCTAAGTTATTCAAGATATGGTCTAAAGGTCCAACAGAAAGATTATGAAGAATTTTTCTAAGTATCATGTTCCCCTCTCCATTTTCAAATTATGACTAAGTACTCTCATCATTTATTTCCCTCACCTTCCATCTCCACAATTAACCATTTTTTTCTTTTTCACTCTACTGCTACTACTCTCATACTTAATCGTTTTTCCATTTTTCTCTCTCCCCTCTACTCCTTTCCATACTTAGTCAATTTATCATACTCGTAGACATACATGTTATGCTTTCACCACTCTTCTCCCATATGCTCCACTAGTCTCTACACTTACATGATTTTGGGACTCTTGCTTCATCTCCTCATTGGGTTCGCGGGTTGGCAGACTCATACATTTCCTCATCTTCTCCCACTCCCTCAATTGTCAAATCACTGTCTACATATTACACTCTCTACCTCTGACACCTACATTTCTCCCCTTACCTCCCTTCTCATTCAAAACTTTAACACTTAGAATGTTTTATGAATTTTTCAGATTCGCGGGTTGGTGGACTCATGGATTCATTCACCTCACCCTCTCCCCAACCCGTCAACCCATCCCCGCAACCTACAAACTACCGCCTCGACTTCCGCTACCCACAATTTTTGCTCCTCCCCTCTCGTCCCATATCCCATACTTTGCCAAATTCACAAAGCTATTCCAAGGCATGGAAACCAATGAATGAGAATATGACATATGGAAATGAATGAGGTCATGACACATGTCAACTCAACATTGAAGACACATGGAAACATACAGTTTGTGACATATGGCGGGATATTATTGGTTATATTTGGAATCTAATGAGTTTTTGACAGATGGTATATGACTTGACAATGACTCAATGCTGACTGTGCGTGAGGTGGATGACGACGGGATTCCAAAAAATTATTATTTTATTCGACAATTTTCCAAGTGTTGAATCCTCCAAGCTCTATAATTTCTTATCTTCTTGTGTTTCTTGCTAAGTGTATCAAACACTTAGTATTATATATTATGAAGAATATAATATCCCAATTGATAGAATTTTAAACCAAAAAGTCGAATTTTATGAAGGGAAGCATGGATTTCATTCGATGGCCCACATTTGCCCATCAATTTTGATCGACGGTCGTTGAGTGTTGATCTTGCAGAGGCCATAACTTGAGCTCCAGATGTCAGAATCACGCAAAATTTATATGGTTGGAAAGATATTTCAATGTAGAAGATGGCGGTACATGTTTCAAGTGATGAAAGTTGATACAATTTTCTTAGAAATTAAAATATCAGTCAACTGCATTTTTAATGGGCTTGCGTGACAACTCAACTTCATGAGCTCATATCTTGAGATCCAGGCGACGAATTTGTGCAAAATTTATATCGTTGGAAAGATAAGACGATGAAGACCACATCAAAAGTGATTTACATGGCTAAAAATTTGATTATCATTCGCATAAAACTAAAACACAGTCCTATTTTAAATGGGAAATTAATTAAATTGTGAAAATAAAGTTTATTTAAAAACTTTTATTAAAAAAGGAAAGGGACCCATTTTAGATATGTATATATTGATGATGTAATTTCATTAATGAGGAATTAATGATGCATGAATTAGATGGAATGTTTCAATAAGAAACTTGTACGAGAATTTCAAGAGAGGAAGAAAACCCTAACTACTCAAGTAGTTAGAAAATCTCTTCTTAAAAAGAGAAGAGAGGCTTCATCAAGGGTTCCAATAATCAGTATTGTCAGAGGGGCAGGGAAGAAGATTAGAGGAAGAAGAAGGCATAACCTTATATACACAATAAATATTATGATCAAAAGAAAGAAATCTCCATCTTCTACATTCTTTCTATTCTTCTACACCACTTCTCATAACTTTATGCTTGAATCTCAGAGTTGGGCACAAGGCTGAGTTGTTGAGTGTTCTTCTTGTATTCTTCTATTGGCTTTTCTCGTATGATCATGGAGTATTTTCAGCCACATACATGGCTCTCAATTTTTTGGTAATGAAGAACATTTCTCATGAATAAACTCCACAAAGAATTGCTTCAGGGTTGATCTTAATTGTATCTTGTAACTTTGAGTTTAAGTATGAGATATTTGAGGTTGACCTATCAATTTCTCTTTTATTACTAATTGTAGTACTCTATTAAAATTATTTGAGATGACCAAATCATTCTCTCCTATTTATCATGAAGAAGATATGGATGCATTTATATATTATTAAGAAGATTGTGTGTGATGTTGATCACAATTTAATTATGATGTTGAAGCCCTCCTTTAATCTTTTATTATTGTAAAAAGACTTTTGGTGCACATAAAGATAATATTGGGTTATTGAAGAACCATTTTCATATAAATCCAAGCAATAAAGATTTGGGGTTTGATTCCTAGCACTCTCCCTAATCCAAGATATTCAAAGATATATCTTTTAGCCAAAGAGGAGAACCACCTCCATAAAAACGAAGGGGGACTAATGTCCTCATGAGGTTGTTGTTTCGGTCCTGATAGATTCAAACGTTATCAGTGCCTTGAGGGATCAATTCAGAAATGGCCCAAAATTTAGCTCCATGCATTTTGTTCTATTCTTAGGTGGACGACTCATCAATTATTCTTGGTAAAGAGATGGTGACTTCCTTGCATGAGGAGGATGTTATTATTATACAACTACTTTATTTTGTGGAAGCTTCACTTATCTCGGGTTGTATCAACATTGCATGGACCTTGCATGAGTCTAGCTAATTTTGGACAAGGAGACTTTGCATGAGCATGTGACATTTTTTGACAGCCAGTCTTAAGATAGACTTCACTTTATCTTTAGTCTAGTCAACACTACATGCAAGGTGCATGAACTTGTCTCAATATGAAACAAGGAGATTTTTCTTTATCTTAGGTTCAGTTCAGTTCAATTAAGTCAATACAACATGGAGTGTTAGAAAGGGCACATGAGTTTGGGATAAAATTAGACAAGGCGACTTCAATATATTTTGGTTTTTCTTCACATGAAAGTGAGTTAAGAAATGTGCATGAATGAGTTTGAGGAAAGGCACATGGATATGATATTTTTGGAGGAACGTTGCATGATTTAGATGCCTTCTTTAGTCTCACAAGAAATCTATAAAGACAAGGCGAATTGGCATTATTTACTAGATTTTTTAGAGTGAGCTATTCATAGTATTTATTTTCCATTTTCTCCTCTTCATTTCTTACTTCTTGTAATTTGCGCAAAGCTATATCATTGTGATCAATCTTGTACTCAATCTCTATGGTGCAACCAATATCTAGAATAATACAAAGTTAAAGTTTGATTATGCTATTTTCTCATCTTTTTGAACTTCTTGATGTGATACTATCTCTTTGTGCATCGATGTAGGTGGTTTCTTTTGCCTCTAATTTGGTTGAATTTGTCATTTAGAGGGCATAGTATTATCTATCTTCCTTTCATAATTAGCTGCTGCAAAATGGAATTCTCTCATATCTTTTAACTATCAATTCTTTTAGGTCTTTGCTTTCTTAATTATAGCCAAGGGCCATTATTTATGTGCTGATTTATTATACTAATACGCTGTTGATACACACATGTGTTAAGTCTTTCAAAATTCCTCTCTTATACATCTCCACACTTAGAAATTTTTCTAAGTATCACAGATCCATAAGTCATTGTCATCTTTTTACAAAGTTCCACCTTCTCCAGAACGCACATGTGATACACCACGACTTGGATTTTTGACTATTATTTCGATTATTGTTTTTTATTTAGAATTTTAATTATTTTTCCAAGAAGACAAATTGGTCGATTGACCAAAATTGAATTGTAAAACCTTATTATTTTATGAAAATAAAAACATGTGGAAAAAGGGGCATACGTCGAAGCAAATGTTAAAGAGGGAGTTAGGAATCCAATGGGGCTGCCCAAGTTGCCACAGACTGAGACAAGATGTGGAGTTAACTTAACTTCAAAAAGACATATTCTAGATTTACAGGAGAATATGTGAACATGTGTGAAGTTAAATCTGACATGTGGTCAGTGAGCAAGAGGCTCAAGATAAGTGTCACAAGTCCTAGGAAAAATAAAATAAGTCATGACAAGGGAATGAGATGCCATTCCTAAGAGGTGAATTGGATAGCTTGAGAAGGATACATACTAAATGATTGAACACAATGAACATTAAAATATTACTCACAACAACTAGAGCTTAGAATTCTGCAAGAGGTGTAATGCCCCCACTTTTGGACATCATTATATTACATAATGTTTTGCTGACTAGAGTAAACAGATGGGGGTGATAGCGAGTACAACTGCTATTGAGGGTTTTATTGGGCCCGAATTGTATCGTTCATATTATTTATCATCATGATCCATTCCGCACAACTTGGATTTGGTTCCATTACATTCAGACGATTTCCATAATTTTGAGCTATTATGGGATATATGTTAATTAAATTCACTAAGAAGGTCATATTGGGAATAATAATTGGAGGAACCTCTTAGTGTAATAAATTATTGGAATCGAGAGGAATACCACTACATGATAGGATGATGAGAAGTGACTTTTAGTGGACAGAGAATCCATAAGGAGGGATAAATCACTTTTTAGAGGTAAAATGGTTAATTAATTAATTAAAGTGATTTAATTAATTAATAATAAAATAAAGTAAAAGTCACTTGGAGAGACAAGGTGAACAAGAAGGATAAGAGAGAGAGAGGGGCCTCTATTATCTCATTATGTTGATTATCAGTTTGATATTTGGATTCTTTCTAGTGAGCCCATGAACTTGGGGGTTTTGAGGGTTTTGACTTAACAAACCCTAGAGATCAGCTTAGTGGTGAAAGATCCCACCCAACCTAGTCCAAGCTTAGTCATGGAGGTGAAATATTTCTCCCTGACCATTCTATATCAATCTATCTCAACCACAGGTGGATCCTACAACAATTATATGTTCAGGGAGAGACAATGCGCAACTAGAGGGTGTTTTCAACAGGAGGGAGCACCATCTTGAGAAGAGTAGCTCTATCTAGAAAGAGGAGAAGGAATATGGGAAAAGGGGCTTCTGGGTATTCTTTGTATGGCCTAGGGCGCCTTATTTAGCCTATTCCAGGGGGTTTTTCTCTATTATATTATTTATTGGAGTTTGGCACAAGTTGGAGAGAAGGAGGGCGCATTGTGGATTGAGGATTGTCATTTGGTGGGTTATCTCTTCATCATTTAGCCCGAGACTTCACTAGGGGGTTTCAATTGGCCCGATCTACAGTTTTCCATATTTCTTAGAGGGTTTGGTGGCCATCTTCTGAGAGGCCGAATTCTTGGGTTGCTTCAACCAGTGAGGGGCACATTGTGTTAGGAAGATCATCACATTTCAGTTGGGTTATGAGTTGGTTCATCTGGGTTTTTGGTCTATAGTTTGGAGAGGATTTTGGAAGCATGGATCTTAATATATCTTGTATCTTGGAGGCTTTATCAACCAAACACTCTATTCCCTTATATTTATTCTAGATCTGCACCATTTTGTATGAGGTCAGAGATCTATTAATAATAAATCAGATCTAAGGTATTTATGGCTATTTCTTGTGTTATTGATTTTACATCTTGTTGATTACATTCCTTTGCTACATTTCTATTATTTATGTTGATGATTACAGTTATGTGAGACATTCTCCAGGACACCGATTGATTGAGTCAACCTGAGAGAGAGCCCCTGATATGGGCATGTGGTTTCTATCTGAGACAAAGATAGAACATAGAGATGGCCTCCTCCTTACAAAGAGTTGAGAAGAACTCCAGATGATTCTCCGGTGTAATGTAGTGAGAAAGGAGAACTACAGAGTTGGACGTGCCTGTGGCTGAGCACAAGGTGAACATGTGAATTCCCAAAGATCTAGGTGCATCATCATGAGACATAGATGAAGATGATGTATTAGCCTCCAAAAACAAATTCAGAACTAAACATGACTACAAACCTAGGTAAATCATTTGATATGTAATTTTATAGTTGATTGCATTCTTAATACATAAAGGGTATTATCCCCAGTATGGGATCCCTCAAGACTTGGACCATTATCCCTGGTACGAGAGTCCAAACCTCATTTGATTAATTATTATGCTGGTCAAGAAGACATAAAAGATCTAACAAGAAATAAAAGAAGATTCCCTTCCCTTCAGACTTTAGAGAGAGTTACTTGACTCAAAGGGAGTCAAAACAAAATGAAAAGAAGGAAGAGATAATACCTTCTCCCCCTTTAGCAGTTCAGAGGGAGACATACATTATTCCAGCTGATCTGGTTGCTCCAGTTGATATGTTCAGAGATATTGTAGTAGGGCATAAAAGGCCTACCTAGGCTCACTCTGCAGGAGGTAGAGAAACATATAAGCCTCTCAAGGCACATCCCAAGAAAACAAAAGAGATTTTCCAGCTATCCTTTAGTCATGATCAACTTCATTGATTCTGAGCCTCCTTGTCTTGGAGAAGCAACAAGAGAACATGTATGGAAAGATTCCATAACATAAGAATACCAACATATATTAAATAATAATGTATAAGATATTGTTCATAGACCAAAAGGGAAGTCTATGGTGACTTTCGAGAGGATATATAAGATCAAGCATGCAACTGATGGAAATGTCGAGAAATACAAAGAAATACATATAGCCAGAGGATTCTCACAAACAAAAGGAGTTGTCTATGATGAGACACTTGATCCAGTAAGCCTGATACACTTCCATCCATACTACCATCCATGAGTTGGAAACTATATCAAATGGATATATTCTTGATGAGCTTGGGTTTCAACAAGAGTGTTGTTGATCCAAACCTATATGATTACAGTGTTGGTGAACGAGATCCTGATTTTGGTGACTTATTCAGAAAGCCTTGTTGTTGGATACAAGTAAGCTTTCAATTCTGATTTCGAGATGAAGGATATGAGTATGGTGCACTACTTCTTGGGACAATAAGTATGACAGAGGACCGATGAGATTTTCCCGAGTCAAGGAAAATATATAGTGGGAATATTAAAGAAGTCCAATATGACAAAATAAAAATCCATGGTGATGGATTTGAAGAAAAAGATTGATGATGATTTAGACGAGACTGATCCACAACTGATTGGATCATTGATATATTTGGTTAACACCAGACTTGATTCATCATATACACAAAATGTACATAGACACTCCATGAGTCAACCGAGACAGACTCACTGGAAAAAAAAAAAATATATATAGATATATATATATATATATATATATATATATATATATATATATACGAGGAACAACACATGAGGATATCAGTGGCATCTATGATATGGTGCAGGAGCCTTGTGTGAGGGTTGTACAATAGGGGCATATGGATCTGCAGACCCAGGAGGAGAGACATGACTTGGAGACAGTGGACCTTACACACACCTATCAATATGAGGAGAGTGAGTCACCTCTTTTGGAGACTCCATTGTTTGATCAGGCTGTGGAGACTGACATTTTGATGGGAAACTTACTTCCAACACTGATATGCAGTGATGAGGATGCACTCCTTATTGGTTGGGATGACCATAGCACATGTCTGGACACATTTGTATGGGATTCAAGTGCAAATGATAGTAGCAGGGTGAGTGCACAGGAGCATAGAGCCTCCCATACATGATACAATGTGATTTGGATGGGGGTAACAATTGGTTATGGTGTGTAGTGGCATATAGGAGGACCCAGTAACACAGTGGACATTGGGCAATTTAGTGCCTTATCTTTTGCGTAGAGTGTTGTTGGGGATTCTATGGTTGACACTAGTAGTGAGGGGCATGAGGTAGCACCTCAACAAGACTGTGATAAAGAGTCACAATAATTGGTAGGATAGTTGAGGGTCAGTGAGGACATGATCATGGCAAACACTAGACGCATCTATGACACACATGCATTGGTGGCAAAGTATTGCTGGAGGGAATCGATGACACATGATAGTTCAGATGGGGGATTTTCCATGGATGACTTTCAGACTCTCAGGGAGAGGGTGACTATGATGAGGGCCAACTATCAACAATTATCGAGGGATAGAGATTACCTATTGGAGGTTGGTGAGATGTATCATAGGGCCCCAAGGGAGAAGGATTTGGAGGTGGACCAACTCACTCATGAGTTGGTGAACAAACGAGGATCCTTGAAAGGCACAAAGACAACCCTTCAAGAATCAGAGTCCATATTGGAAGAGCTCCTTGAGGAGACTAGTCAGAGATACACCATATCTATCTCTACAGAGAGTCAAATATGTTCCTCATTTACATTGTTGGAGGATGTCTGGGTGTCACAGGGGACACCATTCATGGGTAGTTATGAGACAATCAGTCATACACATACACATGAGGATTCTAGAGCCAAGGGCAGTTACGAGGACACTTTCATTTGTGTTCCGATATTGGTTGATATCCACACAGAGGATGATCCGACAGTACACCTTGGGCATATGATGATGAGAGAGATGTATAGTAGGATTCAGGGGGACACATTGGATTGTAGGGAGGAGACACACTTAGTGGAGTTTGGAGATTCCTCTCCTTTGCAACAACACATAGTTCTGGGAGATCAAATTCAAAGTAGCAACAACTTCCTGAGTGATGATGGAGGGAGAGTGATTGACCAACAATTTGTGGAGTCATCTATTATTGTACCCGATAGTTGGAGTTTAGGCGATGATTCACCATGGGTGATAGTGGATGAGATTTTGGTCTAGTCCTGGGGATTGACCAAAGCATATGATACTTTACAATCCTATAGTCAGTTACATATGTTTCTATTAGCTTTTACCAATACTTTCATCATTGAAAACAACATAGGGGGAGATAGACAGTGGCAGGGGAAATGGAGAGTTGGTGGGATGAGAACACCTGCCATGAGTGTATTTATTGAATACAACAGGATAGGGGTGGATCATCAGAGACACACAGTTGAGACCTTGGGCATGATGGTGAGCATCTTAGGCCATGGGATAACAAATATCTTAGAAGGCAACACAGATCCAAATTCTCATGGGGATGAGAATGAAGCGCTTCCGACAATTATCAATATGACACATGAGCAGTTAGTGGGGATTGGAAGTGATGAAATCTCAATTTTTCCATGGGATCTGGGAGTCCATTTGGTTAGTAGGTTGTTTCATCTTATGATGGCCGAGGTTGTGCTAGAGAGAAACATACTTCACTCTTGGATGGTTTTGAGAGGATTTGCAAGGGCTTGTCTTGTGAGGTGAGACAATTTATCCCTATTGATACTCATGATCGAGTATGGAGATGGGTGGGAAGATGTTGTTTCCACAGAGATACTTTTACATGTTCAATTTCTTGATAACAGATCCAGTTTTCATAGGTATTTCAACATGAGGATACAATAGTGGGGGATCCAGTATGTATACTGTGAGCAAACAATCATGATCAGAGTAGTGCAACATCAACGTGGTGATCCTAGGAAGAGACTAGCATGGGACCTGTGGATTACAAGGCTGGGTATTTCATTGATTGATGGAGGCGAGTGGATTCTTTCAGGGGAAAGTCACTTTGACTTTCCATTGAGCTTCAGTATTGAGGGGAGCACGTCACTTGCGTGTGATTCATTGAGGTCTTGTAGTACCACCCTATGGAAACAACATGTTCAGTTGGTGGAGACCGTGTGGGTATTGGTATGGACTTGGAGGATAGACTCATTTCGGGTTGAGGCCATGTGTCATTTGCAGGAGACTTATGGTGTTGATATATTACAGGATTATATTTCACAGGGTATTGTAGTTCACATCTTGATATGTGATCCATGGATTAGAGTGCTTGGTAGTTCAATGTTGGATGGAGCTTACTTTGTGTCCCACAAGTGGACATGTGACCCCAATATTATATGTGGATTGATTTAGTTATTTCTCAAGGACAAACAATATTCTGGCAGGGAGGACTGTAATGTCCCCACTTTTGGACATCATTATATTATAGAGTGTTATGCTGACCAAAGTAGCCAAATGGGGGTGATAACGAGTACATGAGATATTGAGGGGTTTTATTGGGTATGAAATGCATCGCTCATCTTATTTCAACATCATGATCCATTCCAGACAACTTGGCTTTGGTTCCATTGCATTCCGACGATTTCCATAATTTTGAATTATTATGGGCTATATGTTAATTAAATTCACTAAGAAGGTCATATTTGGAATAATACTTGGAGGAACCTCTTAGTGTAATAGTTCATTGGAATTGGGAGGAATAGAACTACAGGATAGGATTATGAGAAGTGACTTTCAGTGGAAAGAGAAGCCATAAGGAGGGATAAATCACTTTTTAGAGGTAAAATGGTTAATTAATTAATTAAAGTGATTTAATTAATTAATAATAAAATAAAGTAAAAGTCACTTAGATAGACAAGGTGAACATGAAGGATAAGAGAGAGAGAGGGGACTCTATTCTCTCATTATGTTGATTATTAGTTTGATATCTAGCTTCTTGCTAGTGAGCCCATGCACTTGGGGGTTTTGACTTAACAAACCCTAGAGATCAGCTCGGTGGTTAAAGATCTCACCCAACCTGGTCCAAGTTTGGTCATGGAGGTGAAATATTCCTCTCTCACCATTCTACATCAGTCCATCTCAGCCACAGGTGGATCCTAAAACAGTTACAGGTTCAGGGAGAGACAATGCGCAACTACAGGGGGTTTTCAGTAGGAGGGTGCACCATCTTGAGAAGAGTATCTCGATCTAGAAAGAGGAGAAGGAAACTGGGAAAAGGGGCTTCTAGGTATTCTTTGTATGTCTTAGGGCACCTTCTTTATCCTATTCTGGAGGGTTTTTCTCTATCATATTATTTATTGGAGCTTGGCACGAGTTGGAGAGAAGGAGGGCGCATTGCAGATTGAGAATTCAGTCATTTGGTGGGTCATCTCTTCATCATTCAGCCTGAGACTTCACCAGGGGGTTTCACTTGGCATAATATATAGTTTTATATCTTTCTCAGAGGGTTTGGTGGCCATCTTCAGAGAGGCCAAATTCTTGGGTTGCTTCAGCCAGTGAGGGGTGCATTGTGCTAGGAATATCATCACATTTCAGCTGAGTTATGAGTTGGTTCATCTAGGTTTTTGGTCTACAACTTGGAGAGGATTTTGGAAGTCTATATCTTCATCTATATTGTATCTTGGAGGATTTATCAATCAAACACTCTATTCCCTTATATGTATTCCATATCCACACCATTTTGTATGAGGTCAGAGATCTATTATTAATAAATCAGATCTAAGGTATTTATGGCTATTTCTTGTGTTATTGATCTTGCATATTATTGAGTACATTCCTTTCCTACATTGCTATTATTTACTTGATGCAAACATACAAAGAACCACCGATATAAACCCCAACGCAACTTAAGAGGACAAAATCTGCAAAGTGTGACAAAATGCCACAACCAGAAAACACATAAAAATCAATGAAAAATTCAATGTTCCAATCAGATTGGGTTGGGAACATTACAAGAGGCCACATAGGCAACCCCTTGGATTCCAAACTCAGCTCGGGGGTGACAAAGGTGACATAGATGCTAGTCTAATGTTGGGAGGAACAGGGTCTTCAACGTGTGGTTTCCCCAAAGTCCAGATTTTATTTCTTGTGATGAAAATGCTCATTAGAAAATGTTCATTTAAATTCTTACTATATTATTGTACAATTCTGTGGCTAAATTCTCTGGCGTAAACAATCAAAACATTATTATAATTAAAATGCTTGATATACAAGAAATATATGCATATTATATGTTTTGTATTGGAAACTGTGAAATGAAATTTAATAGTTATTCTGCTTTATGAACATATTTATATTATCAATAATATATTATTAGTACTCACAGGTAAGAACCTAATTATGAATCTAAGGACTAACTCCAGATGAGAAATCTATAGGGAAGAGACAAGACTCATAGAAATACAATATACAACTGAAAGGGAGTGATACAAATAGGAACTTATATCATTTAACCAAAGATTTCAATATATATAAACGGAAAAAAGGAATCATTACAAATTCAAACATAGTTCTTGGTACATATATTCAAAAGGGAATATTGTCACAGAGTACATTGTATAAGCTGAGAGAACTTGTTACAAAATTTAACAAGATAACATATATATATATATATATATATATATATATATATATATTCAAAATAATTACTTTCAAAAGATAATCAATTGATTAATTCAACAAAAGTATTGAAACCCGAATACCTTTCTATTCATAGGTATCCCATAGCTCCATGGTGACCGTCGTCTTGACACCTACAAAAATAATAAGAAAATGAGTTAGTAAGTTGCACAAATCATTAAATCGAATGAATGTTACATATATAATAGAAATAATCTGACCATGGAAGAGCAAAGTGCCGAAGTATCTCCTATATCATTGAAATCTGCACTTGGATGATCTGGGTTGTTGGATAACTAATGGGTACCCCTCAAATCATCATAAGGGACCATCATTAGATATCACCCAAGAATAAAAAAAACTATGTAAAACTAAAACATATATACAAAAATGTAAATAAAGCAACCATTAAGGTCTGTTTGAACTCCCACTGCGCGATATATCATAATGGAAGTCCTAAAATATAAACGAGGGTGAATAAAACAAGATGTAAGGTCTTAATCATTGTCTAGAGATGAGGAATGACAAAAATTCAATCCTGTAATGGTAAAACTAGATTGTAATTAGTAAAACCAGACTCTAATGGTAAAACCAGACCACTGAGGTTATTGGGTATTGACGGAAAAACCCCGAGGCTAAGGTAAACCCCCCTCGAAACAAACACAGAAGTAAAACTACTATGACCTATTATAAACCATATAGTCATTGCATAATAGGAAACATATATGTAATAACAAGAAGTTGACGAGAGATATGGTTGGAGGAATAAGATTCATTTCCAACTACAAATAATTGTCTTGAAGGGTAAAACTCAATAATGTTATTAAGTTAAACTACCACCATAGTTACAGGAAAACCCAAATGAGATTTCTTACTAGTTAAATGGAATCGACCCTGGAAGCATTGGAAAGAATCATAGCAAGCCTGAGGAAACTATGAATGCCCAAAGTGTTTACCCGATAAACCTCCCAGGAAACAAGAATAAGAATGGGGCATTCAGACTTGCACTCTGTAAAATCGTAAAGGAAAAACTCCTAGGAAGAAAAAAGAGTCGAGGGGAAGAAGTGATGAACATAGAAAGAGCTAAGTGTGGGAGAGTTATGACAACTAAAATATCCAACAAGAAAACCTAATGTCTGGAGGCATAACAAAACAACACGTACACAAATTTTAGGAAAATGTCTGAATAACCCTCCTCGAGATGGAAACATCAAGACATGGTGCATGTAGGACCACTGCATGATAAATGATCCATGGAGGATGTGGGATAACGAGGAAGAGTTGGTGAAGTTTTAATGAAAACATGTACCATAACACGTGTTTAAATCTCATAAAACACCCTAATGAAATCCTCTAGAGTGAACCATCATGTCGAAGGACAGGTTTAACGTGAATGGATGACTTACAACGATAAGTCATTTCCAAGTATGTTGTTCATAATTAATAAAACCTACTTGTTGACGATTAAAATCGCAATGATGAATTCCACCTGCAAAGGATTGCTAAAGCGCTATTATTTAATTATGATAATAATATAATACTAGTAGGTGGGAATCCCTTGTAGACTAGAGGTGCACATATAGACATGTTATGCTCATATGTTGCTGCTGTTTTGATGTTGCCTACATAGTCCTTACTTTTGATGATGCAATCGTGTTTTCATTTGATGTGATAAATGGGTGGTTGATGCATTATTGCTAAATGTTGTTGATGTTAATTGCGACACAGGGAAGTTCTATGGTTATGAGAGTTATATTATTACAGGTGCTATGTTGTGATATGTTATAACATTGATTACTTATCCATATATGATTATGCAATAGATAATAAATGGGAGCTTGATCAAAACAAAAGGAAAAAAAAACCTATGAAAAATTTCTAAAGCTATGGTAAAACGATTATGTATAAAACTTGTGAAATGGTGGACCTAGCTATTATACTATATGTTTTGGTTTAAGTATTATACAATTTTTATTAACGAGTTGAATGGAGGCACATATAGTAACATTGATATGTGATTATGATATGGAGTCATGGAAAGAGGTTAACGTATATGTCTTGGGCAAGGCACTATGCAATTGACATGGTATCGAATCTACAAAGGATATGGCATTAGATTTTGGGATTGAATATGGTTTGATGTTAATGGTGAATGTTATGTTAGTGCATTGGATCATACATGTAATTGAATAGGGCTAGGTAAGGAAGCGGCGTGCATTTACTGTATGTCACTCCAAACCTCCCTTGAGCACGTCACCCTAGCATAGTTGCATTGTTACTCTATTGGTTGTGGAAGCTCCACGTTTTTAGGATTGGAAGGGGAAAACTCGACGAGTTTGCCATTGAAGCGATTTTCTCACAGGTATGGCTCTTAGCTTTCCATCCATGATGGAATCTCTATATTATGAATCAAATGGTGGCTCAGGAATGCATGGATTATGTGTTTTCTTGAGTTTTTGACTGTGTGTAGATATTGTATTCTGGGTTCTCTGTGATTACTGCGAAATGTTGACATTTGTAAGAGAAGTAATGGGTACGCATTGGTTATTAAATCTATCATATTGGTTTCTTATGATGATTCTCTGTGAAATAATGGTAATAGTGGTGCAACAAGCTCTGTGTTTTATGGTTGAGGGTTTTAACCACCTTTGTGTGTATTGTTAGGACCACACAATGTACCCTTTTTGCCCATACTTTTTGCCATTATTATACCCTGATCACCTGTATTTAGACTTATACTATCATTTCATCTGACCATTCCAAGGTACACAACGTCCTTTCTCATTACTACACGTTTAATCTATTTTGCATGATATTTTACATCACTCTCGTACTTAACCATGATCAAAAGTGCATAAGTGTCTATATCTGCAGAATAGTATTCAAGGCTGATGCTGAAACATAGAACTGTCCAGGTCGCTGTTGAACTGATGCTGAAACATGGAAGCTGCTACACAATCTGAGGACGCATATGCTGAAACACGGAAGCTGTTACACAGTCCGAGGACGCATATGCCGAAACACGGAGCAGCCACATAGTTCGAGGATGCATATGCTGAAACACGGAGCTGTCACTCAGTTCAGAAGTGAAGATGCTGAAACACAGAGGAGACCACCACGATGTTGAAACACGAAGCCATGACAGTTAGCAGTCAAGGCCGACACAGTCAAGAGCGCAATTCACGTGGCTGAAACAGCCCGTGAATTGTGATGCTGAAACAACATCAGCAGCTATGAGAAGGAGCTGTTACACCAGCCGTAACATCAACGCCTCGTTCAACCCCTGTATTAGCATTCGGTTGCGTGAGAATAGGACATCCTATGCTAATTTAGAAAGAAGATCCGATTTAGTGTAGGATTCAGATATGCTTTGTAATGATTGTATCGATGGGATTTCCCCTTTAAATTCAGGGTAAATCACCATTCGAGGGATCCAAGTTTTGATGTACTGAAGCAACTCCAGAGAAGCGGGACGTGTTTGATCCTTCCAATTTGTAATGTGATATTTCAACAGATGAATATAAGACTGCTTTGATTATTCGTTTCTAAGTTTTCCCGTT
>JZKD02S0658236.1:228763-242003 GCA_000966675.3 Picea glauca
GACGCTCATTTTCTTTTCATTGAGGGGGTTTCTACCCCCAGTAATAATTAATTCTTTTCAGATTTTCCTTAGTATTAGACTAGATTAGATTAGATTTTATTTACTAATAATCCCTGTCAGGAAATATCGTCCTACAGTCGATTTTTGCAGGATCAAAGCAGCAGGTGAGGCTGATTTTTCAAAGAGACAAGTTTTCACGATGCTGAAACACTGCTGTCCAGCACTGTTGATTTTTCACGATGCTGAAACACCGCTGAGGAACACTGGCGACTTTCTTCCAGATGCTGAAACACCCCTGTTCATCACTTTTCATTCCTTCCCATTCCCAGAATACTCCAGTCCCCCATCTCCTCATCATTCTTATTCCTGAAACAACTCCGTCCAGCACTTGTTTCGTTTTTCCCCTTCCATTGCTGAAACACCACTAGCAGCAACTTTTCCCGTTGCTGAAACACCAACAACCTTTCATTTTCCTCCCGTTGCTGAAACACCGTTACCAGCAACCTTTCTCGATGCTGAAACACCACTGTTCAACATTTTTCATTTCTTCCCACCACCGCCATTTTCTCACTGTTTTCATTGCCGAAACAACTCTGTCCAGCACTTGTTTTGTTTTTCCCCTTCCATTGCTGAAACACCACTAGCAGCAACTTTTCCCGTTGCTGAAACACCAGCAACCTTTCATTTTCCTCCCGTTGCTGAAACACCGTTACCAACAACCTTTCCCGATGCTGAAACACCACTGTTTAGCATTTTTCATTTCTTCCCACCCCCGCCATTTTCTCACTGTTTTCATTGCCGAAACAACTCCGTCCAACACTTGTTTCGACGAGATTTTTTGTTGATAAAACACCATTTGCCAGCAACCCTTCATCATTCATCCACGATGCTGAAACACCACCGTTCAACACTCTTTGATTTTCTTCCGATACTGAAACACCAGTTATCATCAGTCTTCATCTACAACAATTGTCTCACTTTCTCTCTGCTGCTGAAACACCCGCCTTCCACCATCGTCCGCCAGCAAGCTTCTACGCTCCCAAACGATAGTTCGAACAGCAGGCCCGTGACGTAATCAAAATCCGCCACCATAACAGCATCACCACGAACAAGCATCATATCTGGTTGGCTGAACGAACCAAATGGTAAGACGAGGTATGTAAATATAATGTAATTCAATTAGACTATAGTAAATGAGAAAAGATCTTAACCCCTCAACCATTTAAGTACCATTATTACTAATCGCACTTAGCGGGAAGGGAAGTACACGTCAAATCAGTAATATCATCATTTTCTCCGATTTCATCGCCGCCATTTCCATTTCACCATATTTTGCGCATATAACCACTAGTCCTGCATATAACCCCTCGGAAAAACTTACCCTGTGTCAGAGCTGATACACAAAACTCTCGAAGCTGTATCCTACCAAACTAGTAGCCATGGGAGGACCTGTCGTCCGCAAAGAACCCACCACCACAGCATTGCTCGAACATTATCCAGCAGCATATCAAATCTTCGAGCAAGCAGGTTGGCTTCATTACTTCAGAAGGCTCCAAGGATACAATGAACCACAAGTACTACAGTTCGCCCAAAATATCCAGGAGAATCATTCTATCGTCGCAGGCGTCTGAATCTCTATGATAGAGCAAGACATATCTGCAGTCTCAGGCCTCCCTATGGATGGCACTCGACAGTTCAGCCGGAAGCACATCATCGGGGACGTCCAGCAGAGTTTCTTCCCGGGTGGGGAAAGAATTGTACTAAAAGGAAGAGGGGTTCAACTCAGTTCACTACCACCCCCGTGGCTGGAGGTTGCTCGATTCATCAAGCACTACCTGACCTACGAAGGTCGCTATCAGGTATTCTATCAGCACGATTTTCTTTTGCTTTCTCATTTAAGACATAACAGACGGGTCAATATTCCATACTTTTTGCTAGGCTGTTTAAAGAACATGGCACATTACTGTCGAAGGGCAAAGGACCCAACCCAATCACTTACCCACCACCGCCTGGTTCAATTACTCATTAACAGGGGTTTTGAACAGCAGAATCATCCACCCATAAACCCTGCACCAGCTGCCGAAGTCCCCGAAATTCCTGACGAGCAGCAACAGCAAAACCCCCCAGATTCCCCCGAAATACCCCATAGCCCACCCACCAACCCCCCTACCATGCCTGAATCCTCGTATACCGCACCAGAGTCTTCCACCCTTCATATCCTAATT
Source organism: Picea glauca (assembly GCA_000966675.3). Taxonomy (NCBI): domain Eukaryota; kingdom Viridiplantae; phylum Streptophyta; class Pinopsida; order Pinales; family Pinaceae; genus Picea; species Picea glauca. Next base: position 230,989 of record JZKD02S0658236.1, read on the forward strand.
GACGACTCTGAACCAGAAAATATTCCCTGCCCTATCATTGAGGAAAAACCCCCACGAAAACGACAACAGATCGCCCCCTTTCCACCCTTCTTGTGCAAAAATCGAACAGAAGCCTCAATGAGGCCACCTTGGATGACCACCACCCTAGATCCCCCACCTATTTGATTGAAACCCCGTAAACCATTGACCTCCCCAACCTCGGGATCTTTGCCTATTCCAACTATGGGCACTGCAACACAAGAACCAGACGCCCCAGAAATCATAACGCCATCTGTCTCACACAGGGTAGCTGAAACACAAGAACCAGTTACCCACTCAGTGGCTGAAACACAAGAACTAGCCATGACTGAAACACAGGAAACAACCATGGCTGAAACACAAGAACCAGTCACCAACATCGAAATAGAACCACAGGAATTAGAGACCCAGGCATCATTTGTTTTTGAAGTAGCGGAAACACAAACAGCTACCCATCCAGCGGCTGAAACACAAGAACCAACCACTGGTATTGCAGTTGAAAGCAAGGAAATTGAAACACTGAATGCTACAACACAACACCCAGTGACTGAAACACAACAACCAGCCACTGATATTGACATTGAGATCCAGGAATCAGAGGTGGAGGGTGCCAAAACACTACTCTCCCTACACCAGGAGGCTGAAACACAGGCATCAGTGGCCATTCCTGTAGCTGCTCCACAAGAACCAGCTAAGGAGATGATGACTGCAACACAAGAACCAGTCATCTCTAAATCAAAACCAACAATGGCCGATGTCTTGGAAGAAAACTTGTTTTTAAAGTCTCAAGTGGAAGCATACCAACAAGAATTAGCCAGGGCAAGGGAGGCATATGAAAAAGAATTAAATCGATACGCCTTGGAACGAACAACAACCCTGGCAGCACAAATGACAGAAAACATATGCAAGGAATACATGTGTTTCCAATGCGGAAATATTTATTATCAGGCAGGATATAAGATAGTTCAAGTTCCAGTACCAGGAGCAGCCCCCACTCCTTCTCCTTTTGAAGTCAAACCTGCTGTAACACAAGAACCAATAGGATCCATTAAGCTCAAAACTAAACCTGCTGTAACACAAGAACCAGCAGGCCTTAGCAAATCCAAGACTGAACCTGTTGTAACACAAGAACCAGCAGGCCCCTCCAGGATCAAGAAAGAAGCTCCCACTGTGGTCAAAAAGGCTATGCAAACAATTCCCATGGAGGAGGTCACACCTCCCAGTCAATCCAATCTCTCCACTTCCAGGGAACAGTCCACTCAAACCTTGCCTGGTCCCACCACTTCAAATGTTGAAACTCAGACTTCTCACTTGTGGGATGAATATGCAGAAATACAAAAGTGGAAGAAGGCGCATGCTGAGACACAGACCCAACATATGCAAGTATACAAGAAAACCTGGATCAATCACACCTTCTCAAATTGGGAGGCATTGGACTTGACACGCCAGGAAGTTCGAGAAGTCAAGAAGAAGAACAGAGATTTAAAAGCTAGAATGGTCAAGGCACTTGATATGATGGAAAAATTAATGGCCACAAGGAAACCATCCTGTAACTATTCTTTATTTCTCATGGAAAGACTCATGTGGTTCCAGGTTAAGTCTATTATAGAAGGAAAGCCCCATGAATTCATTTCATCAATAGATTTTATTCAAACTTTTGAAGCTGCCTCCACCAGAGATCAGCACCTCCTCTGTGAGGCATATTTCCATAACGAGGCTATTCCAGAGAACAGGGTACTGAACATAAATCCTCTTGTGGGGGATGTTCAACTACGAGCATTTACTTCTTTTCTCCTCAATCAAATCCTTTGGCAAGGTGACTTTTCGGCTGCCAAGAACAATGAAGACAACCGCCTCCTCTGGATTAGACCAGAACCACAAGGGGCAGCCACATTCATCTCACAATATTATGCGTTCTTAAAGAAATCAGGGATGAATGAACACGTTCAAAAGCTGCAATCAGAAGTGATTCAAGATTGTGAACGCATCATTAGTGCCATAAAAATTCCTGCCCTACAGGCCAGTAACCTGTTTTGGCAGCAGTCCACAGAAAAGAGACAACAACGTAATCCTTTTGGTCCAGCCAACTTAGAAGCAACAATCTCCAGGGTATCTAGTTATATCCAGTGTATGAAATATTGTGCTGAGAATTGGATTGGGTACCGGTTCCATTTTCCCATTCTCTGGTTGCCACTAGAAAAATACCAAATCAGTTACAAACTGCCTAAAAAGGCAGAAACAACAGCATGGAAAAAAATGCAGGAAGTGCAAGGGTTCCGAGCGTTGACAGACAGTACCTCCCACAGTTACAGCTTGTGTAGTTTACATGACCTGAGTAGGTATCCAAACTATGATTCAAAGTAAGTTTCCTGCGGACATGCAACATCTTGAGCTGGGGGGGATGTTAGGACCACACAATGTACCCTTTTTGCCCATACTTTTTGCCATTATTATACCCTGATCACCTGTATTTAGACTTATACTATCATTTCATCTGACCATTCCAAGGTACACAATGTCCTTTCTCATTACTACACGTTTAATCTGTTTTGCATGATATTTTACATCACTCTCGTACTTAACCATGATCAGAAGTGCATAAGTGTCTATATCTGCAGAATAGTATTCAAGGCCGATGCTGAAACATAGAACTGTCCAAGTCGCTGTTGAACTGATGCTGAAACACGGAATCTGCTACACAATCTGAGGACGCATATTCTGAAACCCGGAAGCTGTTACACAGTCCGAGGACGCATATGCCGAAACACAGAGCAGCCACATAGTTCGAGGATGTAGATGCTCAAACACGGAGCTGTCACTCAGTTCAAAAGTGCAGATGCTGAAACACAGAGAAGACTGCCATGATGCTGAAACACGAAGCCATGATAGTTAGTAGTCAAGGCCGACATAGTCAAGAGTGCAATTCACGTGGCTGAAACAGCCCGTGAATTGCGATGCTGAAACAACATCAGCAGCTATGAGAAGGAGCTGTTACACCAGCCGTAACAGCAACGCCTCATTCAGCCCCTGTATTAGCATTCGGTTGCGTGAGAATAGGACATCCTATGCTGATTTAGAAAGAAGATCCGATTTAGTGTAGGATTCAGATATGCTTTGTAATGATTGTATCAATGGGATTTCCCCTTTAAATTCAGGGGAAATCACCATTCAAGGGATCCAAGTTTTGATGTACTGAAGCAACTCCAGAGAAGCGGGACGTGTTTGATCCTTCCAATTTGTAATGTGATATTTCAACATATGAATATAAGACTTCTTTGATTATTCGTTTCTAAGTTTTCCCGTTTCAGGGGAATCTTGTGAGAAGGGAGGGCCCACCTTCATCACAAGATTCACCCATTAGTTAGAAGTGTGTCTGTTTAATTTCTGTTTATATTTTGTTTAACTGTAATTTGCTGAAACACTGTTTAATGAATTCCGCCTTGCTGAAACACTACTGACTCTGTCTTAGTTATTGAATGGAATTTGTAATTCTTTTTATCAGCAATTGTGTGTGATGGTTTTGTGATATTAGCAGAGAATTGGTTAAAGGTCCCTGCTCAGACAGAAAGGGGTCAGATGTCATATCCTCTGTAGATTTTCTTTACCCCTGCAAGTGTGCTAACCAGAGATTTGGTTAAGGTGTCCCTGCTCAGATAGAAAGGGGCTACAACGCCTTGTCTTTTGTAGATTTCCTTTACCCTTGCAAGTGTGCTAGCTAGATATTTGGTTAAGGTGTCCCTGCTCAGATAGAAAGGGACTACGACGCCTTGTCTTGTGTAGATTTCCTTTACCTCTGCAAGTGTGTTAGCCAGGGATTGGATTAAGGGTTCCTACTCAGAAAGTAAAGAGCCAAAACATCCTGTTCACTGTAGACTTTCCTTGATGTTAGCCAGGAACTAGGTTGGAGATCCCTGCTCAGAAAGAAAGGAATCAGATTGCCCTGTTCTCTGTAGACCTCAATCTCACAAGCGTGCCAAAACAGAAGTAAGGCCCAAGGCTCCTGCTTAGATAGAAAGGAACTAAGTGCTTTGGTTTCTGTTAGATAGAGTTAATTGTTTTCTGCATTATTGTTTTCATGAAAGAGTGTTAGTGCTGAGTCTCTGTTGAGAGTAAGGGTCCTGTTCTCTGATTGCAAGATAGTTGTTCTTTCCCATTGCAATGTTATTTTAATGTAATCCAGGATTCTTAGATTGAACTTTAATGAATTTCAATAGGGGAAATGCTTTCCTGTGATTTAATTCAGAGCTTCAGTTCATACCAACAAGTATAGATAGTATAAATTGATTTACTACAACATTAAGTGCTTTTGGAATTGAGCATATACAGTGTGCGGCTATCTTTGAAACAAAAGACTTCCCTGGGTTGATAATTTATGTTTCACTTGGTTGTTTAAAAATCAATTAAGCAATTAAAGTGACCAACATGTATCAATTGTTGTTAACTCTTTTCCCTCTCGGCCGTTGTTGTCATATTTATCCAAGTTGCAGATCAATTGTTGACAGTTGGTGTGGTTCTTTTGTTAAAGCCCTGAGCTATTGTTTGATGACTCGTTCTTGACTGTCATTTCATTGAAATATTTCCACTGTCAAGTCTTGGTTGGCCCCAGATGTTTAATATAGGCCTGTGTATGTATCAATTGATATGAGTTGCATTCTGGCCTTCTTTTAATGAATATTTTTTACACCCGCTCCTCTCATATCTTCTATAATGATGAATGTATGTTGTGAGGCCTCACTGTCAATTGTTGTCAAAAGTTATCAAACTCCTAGGTGTTGGAAAGATGCATTATCTCTCTGTGTTTTCAAGTACCCATCATTGTTTAAATTAACCCTCGTCTCCTCTCTGCAAAAAAAGTGTTAGAGACATATGTGTTTGTTTGGATTCGTTAGATCGAATTGATTTATTTTGGATTGGTTGAGGAAAATATATGAAATGATCTTACTCAAGCATTTTCAAATCTTTCTTAGCTAAAGAAATATAGACAAGAATATCACCCTATGTTTATAGCCTCAAAAATTGCTTCCTAATCCACAATTATTGGTTACAAGGGCTTAGGCCGATTTTCTTATAAATAAAAAATTGCTGAAAAATTTAATATTTATGTAATTTTTTGAATATAATAGATGCACAAGTAAATGTAGAGACAAAAGAAAAAAATACCAAGTCAATGATTAACACAGATGAGACAGAAAGCAATCACTTATTTCATTTCATTTTATCAAAAGATTTGTTCTCTTTACAAAATTCCCTGAGGAACTTTGGACCAAAGTCAAACTCAGATGTCCCCGATGAAAACCACACAAAAGGACTTTTGACAGAAAGTAAAAAAATGAACTTTAAAAGATGGATCAACTTTCCACAAATTGATGTCGACTCACCTCTGCACAATATCCTTTATCAGTCATGAAATTTAATTCACAAACAGACAAGTCTACACAGACTATCAAAGATAGATCAACACCTCTGAAAAAAAAGTGTCTGAATGATGTAATTCAACTTTGAATCTTGTTATCTACAATAGGACCCTACTGTCATAAAAGAGAATTAGGCTTTCAATGAATTAAAGAATGAATGAAAACTGAACTATCTCAATAAAACTCAAGAGAAGACCTTAGTATGCTTTCTCCCTCTATTCTCCTCTTGTTCCTCCTTCTCTTTTTGCCTTTAAGCAATCAAAATTAGTTGAAGTAGTTAAACTACCTCTTTTAGTTAAGTTAACTAAAACTCAACTAACTTTTAGTTTAGGGGGAAAATTAATAAAATAATAAAAAGGGTCTTTAATAAATAATAACTAGTAGGTGGGACCTCTTGTGACTCCCTTTAGTTTGTTAACAACATAAACACAACTAGTTAATCAATCAAACACATCCCTCCTTGTGGCTCCCATCATCACTCTCATAATTTTGAAAATTAATATCAATGATATTTGAAACCATATCCAAAAAATATAATATCCAACATATCCAAAAATAGTGTGCTGTCCAAAAACTTTACCAGTCAAATGTTCTCAACAATCAAGAAATTAAAACACTCAAAAACCATATTTTCCACTTTGGGAGACAATCTTCCCTTTGTTGCTACTATCTCCCTTTGATTTCTCTGAATTTTCCTTAAGATGTGTGGAGTCTTTAGGCCTAATCTCACTGATAACATGAAAGAAATCATCTCTCAAGTGCATGTGGGATGAAACGGATTTGGAAGAGCCATTTGAGGGAGAGGAGAGGGCAACAAAAACTTTTCCTTTATCAGGTGCATGGTGGGCTTCGGTTTTTAATTTCTTTCTTACTTGGGAAGACTGTACTAGTGAGTGTGCAGGGGAAGCTTGGAAAATTGGGTTAACCAGTGGAGGAGGAGCAAGCAGAGACAAATTGGGCTAGCCATGATGTTGGGAGACTGTTGGGTGGAAAATCTCTTACCATTCATCATTTTCAGGGACTTTAGGTTGTAACGAGACATGAGGGGGAACTGAGATACCAAGGACATGTGGGGGCTGGAAAGGAGGTCTTTCTGGCCTAGGTTAGACCACCCCTTGTCCAATCCAGTTGAAAGACCCAGCTTGAAATAGTTGGTTCAACTCTTATGGATCTGCATCAAAATGTATTGAAAACCTTGGCCTTCTAGGGCCCTTGTTCCAATTTCCTCTTCCCATGTTATTCTGGCCATGGCTTCTTTTGCTGAAGAAGCTCATTCCCGTATGCCATATTTATTAGTAACTAGTTTCTTCAACAAACCATACATGACATCTCTTTAAATATGAAACAAAGTTTGGCTCAACAACACATCAGACTCATGCAATCCAATCCATAAAATTCGTTTAATACTTGTCAATGAGTAGGGGGTGAATAAGGGTTATGGGATATATGAGGGATTGTATTGAGAAAAAAGTGGTAAAATGAAGGGGGATAGATCATGGTTACTACTCAACAAATCATCAAACAATAAATTGTATTGTAATTAAAAAAACATATCAACTGTAACTCATCCCTATGCCATCCTTCAACTACTATAATACATAGTTTTCGTTTAACTATAATTTAATTTTAAGAACATGGCATGGTTAGTGAATTTGGGAATATGAAGGGATTTGTAATGTGCAGAAAAATGAGAGAATGACAGGGAAATAACAAATATTGTTCATAAAAAAATCAAGTAAAACATAACTCTATACTATACTCAATACAAAAAATACCAACACTATATCAACAATCACTATGTATCAAACTGTTTTCTGTCACAACATTTAAATTTCTCAAAACTTCCCAATTTGAACAGTCTGTGCAATCATACTCATAATCGAAACAACTTTCCATTCATTAGTCCTGTTAAGAAAATGCTTGGTCTTCAATTTCCTTCCTTTTCCTTTTAAGAATGTAAAGAAAATACACAACAACATTGCTCCACCTCTATCCCATAATGCATCACTATAAAAATATCATACACTTTCTATCAATTCACAATTGACCAATTAAAACATATGCGCAGGTCCCTTTCCAAATCGAACAGACTTCCAAAACATGCCCGATTACATACATTTTTCATCATATCAACCAAATTTTTTTTGCAATGGAACCACAATCAACATAAAAATTTGAACCTCATCACTGTCGATGTAATCGTTTCCAATATGCATGATGATTCAATAATATATGCACAGTGAACATAACCAAATACACACAATCACCAATTCCACAATTTTCTATAAATCGATCAAGATGTATGCCACTTGTTCTTTTGTTGCCACATATTCAACTCTGATGTTCTTCTTTGCAACCTGTTACTGTAGAAAGTGATACTTGATTGGAATGTGCTTCGTCTTGGAGTGCATCACTGAGTTCTTTGAGATACTGATGGTGCTTGTATTATCACAATAGATTGGAATGGGCTAATCATACTCAACCTGTATATCTATCAAAGTTTGTTTCATCCATATAAGCTGTGTACAACATGTTGTTGCTGCAATATACTCTACCTCAGCTGCAGATAAGGATATTGATGATTGTTTCTTTCTTAGCCAAGATACTAAACACTCACCCAAGTAGAATGTTGCTCCACTGGTGCTTCGTTGGTCATCAATGAAACCTTCCCAATTTGCATCTGTGTAGGCAATAAGTGATAGATCCTTTCCTTTTGGATACCATAATCCAAACTCTTCTATTCCTTTGAGATATCTGAAAATCCTCTTCACTGCTAATACATGTGGTTTCTTTGGTGCTGCTTGAAATCATGCCACCTGTCTAGCTGCATGCATTACATCTGGTCAGGATGCTGTCACATATAGTAAGCTACCAATCATTGACCTGTATTGCCTCTGGTCTATAGACTTTGAATCATCATCTTTTCTCAACTTGCAACTAGTTTGCAATCTTCCATTCCAAACCTGTTTAGCATTTCTTTGATATACTTAGTTGGAGAAATAAAAATTCCTTAGTTTCTTTGACATATCTGAAGACCCAAAAAGAAGGATAGTTCTCCAAGTAATGACATTTCAAATTCATTCTTCATATCCTTTTAAAATTTTTGGCTTAACCTGTCATTATTACTTCCAAAACAATATCATCAACACAAATTTCAATTAATAAAATATTACCTTGAGTTACCTTGATGTAGAGGTTGTTTTCTGCGCTTCCTTTCCATAGTTCGTAGGGAGTTTTGTCATTGTTTTTTCTGAGCATTACTCTGTTTTGAATGTGAACTGATGTATGCACTACATGTGTCCAAAAAATATCTGTCAATTTGGAATCCATTAGCATTGTTCGAGCCATTTCCTATGTAATTATCATCCATTTTGATAATGTTTCTTTGTCCCTGAACCACTCTTTGAACCAATATATGAATCCATGATTTCATCCACTGTCATATATCTATCCAAGCCTGTTAAGTGTTTTTACGAATCCATCTCTGTCCATATTTTCCAAGAATCTAGCTGTGCAACTGTACATAATGTTGACCCATTTATCACTATACTATCATGAAGTCTTGATTAATATATCAAACTATACTTCTGCTAACTGACTGCTTTGAATCTGTCTTCTCAAAATCTACAAGATGCTTGAAGAATGGTTCTTTGGTTTGTCATACATATCGCATAGACTCCCCCTGTCTAATATTCATATTACTTGGGAGTCTCTAAGCCGGATGGCTCAGAACAATTCCTGCTCTGATGTGTATTCATCATCATCTTCATTGGTAGATTCATTATCTCTCTGAGCTCTGACTTCTTTCTTTCTGTATGTGGATTCATCTTTCACTACAATTCCTGAAAGTACAATATCTTGAACCTGATCCTTATTTACTTGTCCTTCCTTTCTTTCATTTATTTTCCAAACCTTTCTATATCTAACATCTTTCTTTTTCTTTGTATAATTTTTTTCATCTCGTTTTATTACCAATCTTGCGATCTTTGGTACTTGGTCTTTGTTCACCTGTTCTTCTTGTTTTCTTATCCATACTTTCTTATATCTGATATCGATGTTCTCTTTCATGGAAGTATCAATCATGCTTCTACAATCACTGACTATGTGTCCATAGTTATGAGATTTGTAACACTCAATGTTACATGCAACCACATAGGAACTTCTTTCTTGAACATTTCTTTTATAATCCCTGCAATCTACAACCTTATGTCCAAAATTAGTACAATAAAAATAATGACCATAAAATAAATTTGCATACCTTGGAGTGAATGATCTTCTTTGTGGTGTAGTCCTTCTGAATTTCCACCTTGACTGATTATGATCATGATTGAAGCTTCTTTTTGGATTGAACATAGATGGTCTTCTTGAAGATGTATCTTCAATAGTTTTCTTAGATTCTGGTTGACCATGCTTTCGAACTTTGAGTACTTCTGCATAACTCTTTCTATTTTCTTCATTCTTCTTTTCTATCAACCTAGAGTGTTTCTCTTCATTTTCTGTAATTGATGTGGATGTTTCTATCTCTTCAACATTCTTTTTGAGATTGATGATTTTACTTCTCAACGTGACAACTTCTTCTTCAAGTTTCTCAACCTATTCTTCTTTGTTTAATATCTGATACTTCATGACTTCTTCTATTCTCTTCGCTTCTTCAAGATGAATTTTTAATGTGATTATTTCTTCTTCAAGTACTTTCTCTTCTTGACAAAAATTTGACTCAAGATGGTTTAGATCGTTAGTTCTTTCCTTAAGATGATTTGTCAATATATTCTCTCTCATTTCTGCTTCTTCCTTCTGTGTTGTTATGTTGGCTTCCAAACACTTCTTTTGATATTCAATATTTTCTTCGATCTTTATGGCTTCTTCTAGCTGAGTTCTTAAGTTCTCTATGACCTGTTGGGCTTCTTAAAAAATGTGAACACTTTCCTTTTGTTTCATCAATTCTTTCTTGAGTGACTTGTTTTCTTCTCTTAGTTCATCTAAAGCACTAATCAATTCTCCTCATAATTGTCTTCTTTTTCAATTTGTTTTTTTGTCTCATTTCCTTCATGGCATTCTATTTCAATATGTCCACGTTTTTCACAATTAAATCAAAACAACATACCTCTGGTGATTATGTACTCTTCATCTTCTGAATATGTTTGACATGGTGAACATAATTCTTCTTGATTTGTATCTGCATCTTCTTTGACATTTTCTGAATCTGCGATGGGTGAAGAATATATGTCATGTAACTTATCCCAAATTTATTTTGCTGATGAACATTTACCAACCTTTTCTCTTACTAGATTAGGTAATCCTTCCCAGATGAAATCCATTGTTATTTTGTTATTTTTCTTCAATTCCTTCTTGGTTGCAGTCTTTTCCCTTTTTGAACTATCATATCCTGTAAAAAATGATAACCAAATATAATGTCCCTGTGTCTATAAAAACACTTCCGTTCTTATGCTCCACATCTCATACTTAAAACCATTCTAACCATTAAAATTAGTACTCCATTCTCAGAATAATCCATGATCTCCTTCCAGTGGTTAAATTGTTTCCTGAAGGAACCGACTCTAAAACCAATTATTGGATTATTGA
>JZKD02S0658236.1:243303-260622 GCA_000966675.3 Picea glauca
TTTTCATCAAAATTTTCTTTAGTCTCACATGACTAGTTTTGGATTAGTCAACAACCCTAACTTGAAATAATCATAACTATGTACCTGTAATGAATAAAGATATGAAAATAGTACACAATGTTCGTCAATGTTTTTTATGCAATTCCTCCAGGTTTCACTACTTGGAACCTCTTAGAAAAGGAGTTATAGGAAAAATGACGTACCTTGTTGAATTTTGGCTTATTCTAGAGAGCGAAATTGTAGAGAGTGCCCCACACAGAATGTTTGTTCTATGGATCTGAAAATTTTACACAAAATACTACAGACTGTACTCTAACTAACACTTTTGGTCTTACTTAATTTGGATCTATGATGAATAATTTATGACGTTTTTACCTGAAACACTTGTTTTAGACTAGTTTCAGAACTAGCCACACCCTATATTCCACGGAGTGTAAATCCAAAATTACAACGACCCACAAGCTGAAATTAGTACCAAAGATACTTGGATATGTTTTCTCTATGGCCTATCAATTTCATGGTCTGAATCATTCTAGAAAAAAGGTTATTGCGAAAATGGTGAGATGACCTGTAAATAACATACCTTAGAAAACATCATCAAAACAATTTATCCTCCCTTGAATTTCGGCCTTATTTACTTCACCTTCTTTCCTAAATTCAGATTAGATATTCTTTGGTTACCTCAGTCACCTATAGATATTCAATATGCTCAAGTGTGATCTAAAATGAGAGATCCTTTCCTCTTATTTATAATTTTATGTAGCTTCCTCAAGGGGTTACCTTTTAACCATCTTAACCCACTTTCCTTATTTTAGTGTTAACCAACTTCTAACCACTTATCCAATTAATAATTTATCGATTAAATTTATTATTTAAATAATTTGTTTTGTATCCACTTTGACTTATAGTACACTCATCAATTCACTTTACCTCAAGGGGTTACATTCTAACCATCTTAAACCACTTTCCTTATTTTAGGGCTAACCCACTTCTAACCACTTGTCAACTTAGTAATTTCTCCATCAACTTTATTATTTAAATAATTTCTTTTGTATTCACTTTGAATTCTAGTACACTCATCACTTCACTTTATTAAAAAATATCTTAAACCACTTTGACTACTTTGACCTTTTGGGGCTTCTAGATGACTCATGAGGGTTCTCCAACTTTACATGGCCATAACTCTCTGACCGTCAGGAGTTATGTGACATTCCACATACCACTGAAAATGGCATGACATGTACTATCCATATCGAATAGTATTACCTGAAAATATATCAAAACTCATACCGTTATCCATCAAACAAACTTGGGTCCATTACCCAAACCTGAGTTCTCCAACTTCACATGGCCATAACTCTCTAACCGTGAGGAGTTATGTGACGTTCCACATACCACCAAAAATGGAATGACACGTAATATCCATATATAATAGTCTTACCTTCAAATATATTAAAACTCATACAATTATACATGAAACAACCTTGGGTCCATTACCCAAACCTTTGTGCTACCAAAATTCGCTACCGGACTTTCTCCAAGGGTTGACATCAATCACTAAGAGTTGACATCAATATACAATATCACTCTCCAATGGTTGACATCAATGACAACCAACAATCCATACCAACTATCCATCAACCTAATCCAACCGTCTGACAACAAAACCCTCCACCATTTTAACACAAAGCATTATATAACCAATCCACTTATTATCCATAGAGACCAATCATGATTTTAACCAACAGAGCAACCAATGTATGCACAACTCAAACAAAAAACCAATTCTTTTGCTTGCAATCTGAACAATTACATAGTCCTTCCATAGAGAAAAATCACGCATTTACACAGCTGCAATTCTCAGGAAAACACAAACCCAAGCATTACTGAGCCATTTTTTGTTCATACACAAAGCATAATTCATGGAAGGGGTGAAAAAGAACCATACATGTAACAAAGAGATTAAAAGGGCAAGCTAGCCAAGCATTTTCTTCCCAATCCTAAAATGCAGAGCTTAACCACCAACAAATCGAAATGCAACAAAGAACAATACTAGGGTGTCGACTTGATGGGGGGGAGTATGGAGTGACATGCATTTACTGCACATCGCTTCCAACTCCTATCCTATTCAATTCTGAAGTACAAGACAACCAAAATTCACCCATGCATTAAACCATGTAATCAATTTCCAAACCATTGAGATTTGTGATGATATTCCTTGCCCAATGCACCACCCAAAACATTCACGTTAACCTTTTCCAAGTTTTCATTCCATACCATATGCATTGCAATGTTATATGCTCCCAAAATAAATCAAATGAAATCGTATAGCCACTAACCAACCATATACTAGTTAGGACTAACACTAACATCTTTTACCTTTTCATATGCATATAATCCTTAACATAACTCAAACATAGATCCTTTCCTTTTAGGTTTTTTTTCATAAGTTTTTTTTCTTTGTTTTGGTTATGCTATTACTAACATGTTTCTTGTGTGTATGCGGCTAGGTAGTAGATCACAATGATTTGTGACATGATCAAATCTTAGAAAGTGTAAATATATGCCCATCACAAATGCTTTGAATTGTAGAAACATCCATAAAATGCACCATCCACATGTTACTATGTAAAAATGAAACCAAGAATGCATTGTCAACCATATAGGACTATGTAAGCATCGTCTAAACAACAACATAAAATGTGTGATATGACTATCTCCGAGCCTCCAGTCTACAAGGGGGTCTCACCTACTAGTATTATATTATTAGCATAGTTTAAATAATAGGGATTTAACAATACTTTGCAAGCGAAATTCCTTGTTGCGATTTTAATTGTCAACAGTTCTGTCAAGAGCTTGGAGTTATAATTTGAAGGTCAACATTTATTTTAAAAGAGAGCATGGATCTATGCTTTTTCTTTTTCAATATTATATTGTGGCATGTGGTTGTTAATTGATGGTAAATGGATATGAAGATATGAAAGACCATGAGCTCTCTGTGTTCTTTAAAGACAATCAGGCTTCCATTGCCTCTTTGCATTTAATTTCTAAAGAGCCTGACTTGGACTCTGACTTGCTTCTACCTTCCTCGGGCACCTTCCAAGGTTTTTCAAGTTTTGGGTTATCAGTTTAATGATTGTGTAATTTTAAAGGAACATGATCCCTCTTTTAAAAAACCATCCTCTTGGTCGAATCTTTGTGTGTTCTTTCTGTGATGAATTCATTTGAATAGAGAAGAAAGAAAATATATGGTTACCTACAACCGACAGTTGTCCTTCTATTCAATTATGGTCTTGATTACTGTGTTTAATCCTAGCATGATTGTGATTGCATTTAAAAGAAGACAACTGTGTGAGTGATTGTTTCACCAAGCACGATCATGGTTTTGTCAAGGTTTAACAGAGATTCCTGTGTGTCAATTAAGTTCTGTTCTCTTCATACATCTGATGGGAATCACCGTGCAAAATATGATTTTTTTTTAAATAAATCTATACCTATTAATTCACACAGAGATCGAGCTCAGGGATATGTTTTTGGGGTTGACTGCTGTTGTCGATTCAAGATTGTGTCAATTATATGATAGAGACCTGTGTATATGATTGGTTCATCGTGCATGCTCTTAAGTCTGTCCATTTAAAAAAAAAAGGAACTTGTGTATATTTAAATTGGGCCTGATGTTTGTTCGATGACAATGACTGTTGATTGCTTATCCTAGGTGTATTGTTGTTTCATTGCCAAGGATGAATGTCAGATATAGATAGTGGAATCACTATGCATAGTATGATTGTTTTAAAAAGGAAAAGAGATCAACATTAACAAATGCAATAATGTGGTTCAAATGGTTGTATTGTTACCATTGAATTGGAATTGTTGCATAAGTCATAATACACAGACTGTTACAAATGGAAGTTTTCTTGGAAATTAAATTGTTTTATTGAGACAACAAGCAGTTTGTATGAAATTGAGAAACAATGAATGTTTTGGTCTTGGAAGTGGATGTTTTTGGATTAAATTTGAAATAGAGTTATGATAGTTGATTGATTTAATTTATTTTATGAACAATATCCATCTAATTCCCTCTCATTTTCTCACTTTTTCACTCATTATAAACCCCCTCAGGATCCCAAATTCATTTTGCATGCCCTGTTCACTAAAATTAAATTAAAACTCTATATGACAACGATAAAAAATGACACAGAGATAGATGGAAGATGATATGTTTTGGTATTGTTTCATAGTCAGTTGTTTAATAAATTGTCGAGTAATAATCATGTTCTTACTCCTTGTCATGATATCACTTTTTCTCTCAATACAATCCCCTCAGATATCCCATGAACCCTATTTCACCCCCTGCTCATTTGACAATTATTAAATAAATTTTATGGATTGGATTGCATGGGTCTGATGTGATTGTTGAGTCAAACTTTGTTTCATATTAAGATAATGTCATGTATGGTCTCTTTAAGAGCTAGTTGCTAATAATTTTTGCATACATGATGAGCTTCTTCAACAGAGGAAGTCATGGCCAAAATAATATGGGCATAGGAAACTGGAACAGAGGGCCTAGAAGGCCCAGATTCTCAATACATTTCAATGTCGATCCTCAAGAGTTAAACCAACTCTTTCAAATTGGATTTTTCAATTGGATTGGACGAGGGATAGTCCTGCCTAGGCCAAAGAGGCCTCCCTTCCAGACCCAACATGTTCCTAGTATCCCTAAGCCCCCTCATGTATCTTTGCAACCTAAAGTTCCCGATAATGATGGATGGCAGGAGATTGTTCACCCAATAGTCTCCCACCATCGTGGTTGGCGAAATTTGTCTTTACCACCTCATCCTTGACTTGTTAACCCAAATGTTCAGATTTCCCCTACACACTCACCTGTATAGTCCTCCCACACAAGAAAAAGACTCAAAATCGAGGCCCACCATATGCATGACAAAGGAAAAGCTACTGCTTCTCCCTCTGCTCCTTCAAGTGATTCAACCAAGTCAGTGTCCTCTCGTATGCACTTGAGAGATGATTTCTCCCATGTCATTAGCGAGATAAAGCCTCAAGGTTCTACCCAACCTAAGGCTAATTCAGGGAAGTCAAAAGGGGATAACATCAACACAGGAAAAATTGCCTCTCAAAGTGGCAAATATGGTTTTTGATTATGTTTTATTATTGATTTATTGAGGACAATGAACTGCTGAACGTTTTGGAAAACAAACTATTTTTTGGATATTGTGGATATTTACATGTTTTGATATAATTTGAAATATCTCTAATATTTAAAATTCAAATTGTGCAAATGATTATGGGAGCCACAAGGAGGGATGTGTTTGATTGGTTGTCTAATCATGTTTATTTTTGTTAAGAAATTAAAGGAAGTCACAAGGGATCCCACCTACTAGATATTATTTAATAATAAACCCTTCATTATTATTATTATTAATTCTTCCCCTAAACTAAAAGTTAGTTGAGTTTTAGTTATGATGCATACCCTCGAACCTTGGGCCAAGATCCGCACAGGATCGTTCTAGATTCTCCTTGAGCCGAAGCGACTCCTTTGATTCCCTGCTGGAATCTCTAATGAATCCACAGGTCCTTTGTAAAACTCTCCCTATGTAACTTAACTCCAGACACGAGCCTTACACTTCTATACGACCACGACCTGGTCCTTAGCGCAAGCACCTCTCGCAACTCGCGATCTTGTAAACTTGTGAGTCGAAGCACCTCGACTCCTCTTTTCCCAAACTCTGATACCCGAGACCACAATACGGGTATAGCTCCTTCCTTGTCAACGCCCTCCATGTGTAACCATTGGCTAGGGCTAAGTACTAACGCCTCTTGCAACTCGTGATATCGCTAGTTGAAGTGTCGAACCTTCGCTCTCTCCCTTTGCGAAACCCTGAGAGGCGATGGTTGAATCCCTTTGAACACTTCTCGCAATCCACAATCTCGCGAGTTGAAGCATTGAAATCTTGTGCTCTTGTTCTACGAAACCCCGAGATGAAATGGGTCAACTATGGGTTGACTCCTTTAATGCAGCGAGTACACACCACCTGTCACCGCTTACACTTTTCCCTGGGTTCTTGTTGTTCACACTGCCTGTCAAACTTGCGATCCCCACCTGACAGATGTGTCGTGCATTCACATGAGCCCTCGACACTTCGCAACTTCTGCAGTCGAAAGTGACTCTTCTCAACCCCCAAACTCTCGATACGTGATAGCTCCACGGGGTTCTGATCCAATGGTTCTCCCATGCCTGAATGCAACAGTTCTCCTGCTCCTCTTTACTCGAAAGTTTTCACAACCAAAGAATTTGGTCTTCCCTCTGAACTTACGAACCCCAAGTTCGAGAACTGATCCAACGACTTGAACTGACTACGATCAATGATCCTTGTTGATTCTTGAAACCAAAGTGATGGGTTCATCCAACCCTTATCCACCTTGCAACTCCTTTGGATCCTACGATCCTCGCGACTTTGCGAGTTCTCCACAGAGAATTTCGACCATTCAATTCCATTCTTAATGGCTTCTTCGAGATGAATCAGCATTCTCCCTCCTGATCTTGTTCTTGCAAACTCAAGTCTCCAAAGGGACTCCTGCATGCACTCCTTGCGGAAATATTTCAAATATTCTTGGGTATTTGATCTCTTGACTCGGTGCACTCTCTGCAACAGTATTCCTTCACCCTTCCAAACTTAGTTTATAAGTTTAAGACCTTGACTAGCCTGTGCACACCTTGCACGGCTTATGTACTTCACCTGTACTTTTGCTGGAATGAGAACAATAGTATCCCTCCTGAGTTTTTGTTACTCTGAAACCTTGAAAGGTTTCTTCGATCTCTGCACTCCTTGCAGGGTCACTGCACACAATGGTGTTGTCTCTTTTGAGATTCTGCACTTGAGACAAGTTCACTCCGTGCACACTCCCTGTGCTTTACGAGCCTTCATATGATTGTCGGTCAATAATTCACTCAGGTGTTGGCTTGGTGCACTTCTTGCACAGGTCTTTGTACTCCTTGAGCTTCAACTGCTTAGACCTCAATGGTCTCTGTCCCTTTCTCTCCTTGAAGGGATATACGCGCCTTCTAGAAACTTCCTGCTCAAGCACTCCTTGTTGAGCCTGCAGGGTGTTCAGTAACCCTGTGAAGGTCCTCCTTTGACACTTCTCCTTCTTGAGATCAACCAAGATTTCCTCTGTACACTCTGTGCACTTGCTCAATGCCCTCTTGGTAGAGTTCCTCAGAATCCCTCAATGATTCTGTTTGTTCTGTGCCCTCCTTTGCACAGTCTCACCACCAAGGTATTTAAAAACCTTGAGGATTCTTCCTTGAATCTATGAATTCCTTTGATGTGCCCTCCTGGCACATATCTATCTGAAATTCCATAGAATTCAGAAGTGCGCTCTTGCACTGGCTTACAGAACCTGCAGTGTTCTGTCATGCAACCTCTTGCATGAAGCCTCAAAGAAACCAGACCTGAAATCAAAGAACCCATAGATAGAAAAATATATATATCCATGCAAATGCACACCTAACATACATCTACAACATATAATGAACACACAAACATTCATTCATGAACACAACACAGAATAACATGCAGGAAAAATTGCTTTGTTTATATTAATTCAGGAATGCCTCTTTACAATGTGTTCGAGCTCAGACTTTAACAGAGTCTCGGCTCTTCTGTCCTTGACTAACTCTTATAAAATAAGATCTAATATCTTTTATATGAGGGGGCTCTTTGAGCTCTTCCCTCTAAGCTACCTACTCTATTCAATTACATTCAATTTTTACAATGAATGGTTGTCTAGTCTGGATTGGATCTAGATCCCAGCCTTACAACCTATTTAAGGCGACCTTTAATCTAATGTGTTCTCAAAGGCATGGCTTTGTCTCTACCAGCCTTACAAACATTTAATTCATTAATTCAAATTCAAAATTTGAACAACGAGAGGGATGAGCCTCTCCTCTTCATTGAATGCGCACGTATGATGAGCTGGCTGGCTGGCGCGTAGCTGGATTTGGAGCAATGCTTCTGCATCAAATTAACTTGAATAAATGAGGTAGTTGAACTACTTCAATTAATTTGGAATGCATAAAAGACAAATGAGAAGGAAAAACAATAGGAGAATAGAAGGATAAAGCATACTAAGGTTTGCTCTTGAGTTTTATTGAGATAGTTCAGTTTTCATTCATTCTTCAATTCATTAAAATCCCAATTCTCTTTTATGAAAACATGGTCCTATTGTAGACAACAATGTTCAAAGCTGAATCATATCATTCATACGCTTGTTTCAGAGGTGTTGATCTATCTTTGATATTCTGTGTAGACTTGTTTGTTTATGAGTTAAATTTCCTGAGTGATAAAGGGTATTGTGCAGAGTCAAGACAACAACAATCTGTGCCAAGATGATCCAGATTTTAAAGTTTAGTTTTTACTTCTTGTCAGAGTCCTTTTGTATGGTTTTCATCGGGGATATCTAAGTTTGACCTTGGTCCATGCCCCCACAAGGATTTTTGTAAAGAGAACGATTCTTTTGATTTCTTGGAATGAAATAAAGCGATTGCTATTCTGTCTCATTTGTGTTAATATGTGACTTGGTATTTTTGCTTTTGATCTCCACATTTACTTTTTGCAATCTGATATATTTAGAAAATTATATAAAAATGTGATATTTTGCAACAATCTTTTATTTAAAAAAAATCAGCCTAAGCCCTTGTAATTTATACTTGTGGATTTGGAAACACTTTTTCAAGCTATAAACATAGGGTAGCATTCCCAACTATCTTTCCTTATCCAAGCAAGATTAAAAATTCTTGAGTAAGATAAATTCATATCTTTTCCTCAACATTTATTTGGTGACCATATTGGGGAGATCTTCAATATCTCTTTGGTTGATTATATGAGGTAAAGAAGAGTGCCAGAGATAAAATCTTTGGTAAAAGACCTGAAACTACTATTGCTTTCCTATACTTTGTAGAGCCAGAGGATGTTATGATCATAAATACTAGGAATAAATCTTATGCTCCAAAAGGTAAATATGATCCTCCTCGCACTTCTTCTAGACCAAGCTCATCCTCACCAACTGCTACTGTTCAAGTTTCTAAGGATCCTGAGAGTCAAGGAACTACCTCCCCTTTTCCCTCTTCCAAATACAACATTGTCAATCAATTGGCTAATATTAAAGTTGTTGCTACCCTCCTGGTCATGGTTGTCGTCCCTGAGAAACACAAGCATCTGAAATTTTTTATGGAAGGAAAATCTTCCATTGTAGCCAACCTCTCTAAAGAGGTAGATCAAGAGGATTCAACCATAAATAAGGTAGGTGTACATAACATTAGGCACCCTGTCAAAAACACCCCATTTTTTATTTCTCTAAATATTATGGATAAAATTTCCCATTGTTGTCTCATTGACAACAGTTCGGGCCACGTGTAATGTCAAATATTATTATGGAAGAGCTAGGCTTGTCCTGTACAAATGAAAATTCCAGAAGCATGCTCTCTTATAATAGTTTACAATAAACAACCATAGGTGAAATCAAGGACGTGACCTTGGTTTTGTGTGCACATCCTGAAATAAGGACAAACCTTAATATTCATATAAGTGATATGCCAGTGAGTATTTACTCTATCATATTAGGAAGAGATTGGAAAGATTTGATGGGTGGATACCTCTCACTTGATGGGACATACTTATCAGTTCCTCGAAATGGTAAAAACATCATAGTCCTAAGGGAGGGGAGGATTTCACCTTACATAGAAAGCATCCCACAACCTAGTTTGAATTATATCGAGAAGACCTAGGAGTGTATTCCATCTTCACAGATGAGGACAAAATTTCCTTGGAACAAATCAACATAGAGGATGGGATGTGGCATATGCACTTTGATGGTTCATGCTCTAATGAAGGAAATGGAGCTGGTATTATCTTGTACTCTCCTGTGGGTAAAATTCATAACTTTTCCTATAGGTTAGATTTTGCTTGCACAAACAATGTCACTGAATTTGAAGTGTTACTGCTAGGCATTGAAAATGCCTATAATCTAGGTTGTGTTCATCTTATAGTTTTTGGGGATTCCGAACTTGTTGTAAACCTTGTATGTAAGATATATTATCCTAGCAACAAGTTAATGAAACATTACACCCAAACTATTTGGGCACTTATCTTGAACTTTCTATCTTTCAACATCACTCATGTTAAAAGGGAATTGAATTCAATGGATGACAGGTTAGCTGTTTTTGCAACCTCTCCTACTCGACAACTTCTGCCACAAAGACTTGATTGCATATTTCAATATTTGTATCGTCCACATATCCCTGACAATGTAGAGTCATGGCAGGTCTTCTATAGTGATGAGAGCATCTGTGCTTTCATTCAAAACAAACCTTATAAGCCTAAGGAAATTATATCAATGGAAGATAACAAAATTCCTAAGGGCTTGACTCCTCTAGAAAGTCCATTTTCATTGAGTGATGTAGGAAAAAATAAAAACATAAAGAAGAGGAGTTGAAAAGGAAAGTGGGTGAAACTATTTCCTTGAACATTGGAACACTCGAGTGTCCAAATAATGTTAAAATAGGTGCCCAATGTTATGATGAAGAAAAATTGAAGTTCACTAAGTTGTTTGGTGAATTTCAAGATGTTTTTGATTGGTCTTATGAGGATCTTCATGGTTTTGATATTACTATTATA
Source organism: Picea glauca (assembly GCA_000966675.3). Taxonomy (NCBI): domain Eukaryota; kingdom Viridiplantae; phylum Streptophyta; class Pinopsida; order Pinales; family Pinaceae; genus Picea; species Picea glauca. The sequence continues at coordinate 253,995 of JZKD02S0658236.1, forward strand.
AAACATGCCATTCCTATCAAGGAAGACATAAAATCGGTTAGAAAAAAACAAAGACCCATTAACCCTACACTGGAAGAAACAATTCGGAAGAAGTTGGAAAAAATCTTGAAGGCTGGGATAATTTTCCCTGTTAAGTATTCTGAGTGGGTTTCTAATTTGGTTCCTTTTCAGAAAGAAACAGGTCAGATCAAATTATGAGTTGATTTTCACGCATTGAATAGGCCAGTGTTAAAGACCATTTTCCTCTCCCTAATATGGAAATGATTTTTCAACGGGTTGCATGGTCACATATGATGTCCTTACTTGACGGTTTTTCTAGTTACAATCAAATCAAGGTGAAAAGGAAAAATAAATATAAAACCACTTTTATTACTTGTTGGGGCACTTTCACTTATGAACGTATGCCTTTTGGCTTATCTAATGCAGGTGCCACTTTTCAAGGAGCTATACAAATAGATTTTGACGATTTGATCGACAAAATTATTCAGATTTATCTTGATGACTTAACTGTGTATTCTAAAAACTAATCAGATCATTTCGGTCATCTTAGAAAGATTCTCATGCAATGTAGGAAATTTGACGTTTCTTTAAATCCTTCTATGTCTATTTTCAACGTTACCAAGGGAAAGATCCTTTGACACATTGTCTTTGATTCAAGAATAAGCATAGATCTTGAAAGGATTGTTGCTATCCTAAATCTTCCTACTCCTACTTTCAAGAAGGAGGTTCAAGCCTTTATGGGTGTTATTAACTTTGTTCATAGGTTTGTTCCTGATTTTGCTGTAATGTTCAAGCTAATTCAAAATCTTCTTAAGCAAGATCGCTCCTTTTCTTGGAAAAATGATGTCAAAAAGGCTTTTGTAGGGACCAAAAAGGCAATTAGTTCCGCATCGGTTTTGGTGAAGCCATATTTTGAGAAGGAATTTATGATATATAATAATACCACAGAGGAAGCAATTTTTGCTATCCTCCTGCAATGTGATGACCAAGGTAATGAAAAATCGATGGCTTACATGAGTCAAATCTTTTCATATGATGAGTTTAAATATTCTTTTATTGAAAAGCATGCTTTCTCTCTTGTTAAAGCTGTTGAAAAATTTCGCCACTTCATCTTAGGTAAGCATACGCTGGTGTTGGAGACGGAAGTCACTCCTGGATTGCTTGCAGGAGCAGAGCTCGATGCCCATCAATTTTATGTCACAATGGTTTATATATGGGGTGACCGAATGGAAGCTGACTCAAAACAATATCGTTCCAACTCTGAAACTAGGCTAGGCATGCATGGGTGAGTGAGGTCTTATATAAACTTCAGACAGTGAGTTGTAGTATATGGTGAAACAGGCAGAAGACTTACATAAGAGAAAAGCAGAGGTCTGGTACTAACATCAGGTTACTAACAGACTGTAGAGGAAGACGTTCGAGGGCAATATCATCTTACATTCAAACGTAAAACCAGAGAATACAATCATGCACAATAAACCTTTCATCATAACACAACTGCAATGATTTGCGAGAATCAGTCAATCACGAACTCTCTGGTATGAGAGGAAAACATAGACGAGATAGGAAAGCTGTTTGTCATAAAACAAGAAATCTCAAATACAAATGCATACCCAGAAAACTAGAATATCTGTTCAAACTTTACAGTAGGGAGCTCTGCTCTACCATCGATGGATACAAAAATGGCGAAAATGCCTACATATACTCAGAACAACCATAGCAACAAAATCGAGACGTTGCATTAAGAGCTTTGGGTCTGCATGGCTTTTGACAATCTGCACCTGCAGTCTCTCAGGGATCATGCACCTGTGGTAGACGCAATTGGACTTCTGACAGTTCCGCAGGTGAATCGACGTGTTCTTAATTCGTTGCTGGACTTTCCCATTATAGCGGAGAAGATGTCTAACCACTACCAACTACCTTAATAAATGCTTCATTGGAATTGAGAATGGCCCGGTTGAATCGGCACCTTTGGGACATGGAAGACTCCTCGTGCTGCCACCTAGAATAACTGAACAGCTTGATGAATATGTGTGGAGGCCGACGCGAAGGATGGGGTGCATAACGGGAGCGGTGGCACCAATACTGTGAAGGTGAAATGAGAAGCGATGAGGTGTGGGAGATGTGGCAGGGGAAGGCACGCGGCGAAAAGCAATAAGCGGAAGGAGGTAGAAGGTGAAATGTAATGGGCACGATAAGGCTGATGTGGAAGTGAGCGGGACACATGGCGGGTGGTGGGTGGATGATGAGGTGGGGGAAGGGACCACATGGATCATAAGAAGGAAGGCGGACAGATGTCGGAGGATGAGGAAGGGCTAAAGGGAGCGAGCTCGATTGCATGGCCAGGAGGAGAACACATGGCAAGGGGGAAGGATGGTACAAACATGACACGACAGGAAAGGGGGCCCATGCGGGTTAAAATCAGAGCAGATGAGAAGGATGGGATTGTCCGAGCACCGTTGATCCAGGCACACTTATCTCAGCTGTCGGAGAGATGCATCCTCGATTCCGGACCCCCCCCCCCTTCGCTTAAAGGTGGAAAGGCGAGGGGGGGTCCAGAATCGCCTCGCGCGCCGTTGATCCAAGCGCTTTGGTCTCAACCATTGAAGAGGTGCACCCCGGATTCTGGACCCCCCTGCCCCCCTCTGCTTAAAGGTATAAAGGTGGGGGGGCTCCAGAATCCCATGTATATCGTTGATCTAAGCGCGCGGATGCTTGTTGTCCAGATCTGTTTGCTGCTTATCATGGGCACATTTTGCGTCTGGTACTTAGGATAAGTGGGTTTTTAGCCCACCCCTTCGCATTCTACCCCATTACCAAAAATATTGCTAACATTTGGCTCCATGGGGGATAGAGTCATCCCTGTGATGCTCTAAGAAAACTTTTGCAGATTCAGTGCCTTGCTGTTGGGCTATGGAGTCTTTTATTAAGCTGAAAATAAAATAAAAAACAATATTTACAAACAACAAAAGAGCCGACTACGGCTGACAAAAAACATTTTTTCAAGAAATGCCCATTTACTGGGCCACCAAAAACTTCTTTTCCTTCTAGATCCTGCAACTTGTAAGTGCTGTTTGAAAATGCTTCAAGGATCTTGAAAGGCCCAAACCAGAGGGCATGAAACTTACTGTGCTTGCCTCTGTCCTGCCTGGGTGCATCCCATTTGAGCACCAGATCACCCTGCTCAAATTCTTTCTTTCTGCTCTTCCTGTCGAAGGTCTGTTTGATCTTCTGATGATGATCGTGGGCCCTATTCATGACCTGTTCCTTGATCTACTATATTTCCACCATCTGATGAATCCTCCTGACCATATGGTCGGGTTCTCCGTCAATGTCCTGGAGGAATTTCACCATTGATGAAGTGAGCTGAGTGGGGAAAACAACCTCTGTTCCATAAACAAGTTGAAAGGGTGATATGCCCAGGGACTTCTTTGTTGTCACTCGATCATCCCATAGAGAAAATTTGAGTTTAGAATCCCAGGCCCTTTTATTGTCTTCCATTAATTTCTTAATGAGCTTGATCAGGCTTTTATTGGAAGACTCTGCCAGTCCATTTCCCTGAGGATAATAGGGAGTAGAGTGAATCAGTGAAATCTCAAACTGTTCACAGAACTTGACCAGAGGCTCAGACCAGAAAGGGGTGGCGTTATCAATGACAATTTTGCTAGGACAGCCAAATTTGGCTATGATATCTTCCAGGAAGCTAATAATTACTTTGTGAGAGGTGCTCCTGGTGGGGATAGCTTCTATCCATTTGGTGAAATAGTTTGTCGCAGTCAGGATCCACCTGTGTTGGCCACTTGAGGGAGGATGAATTTCTCCAATGAAGTCCAATCCCCACTGTTGAAAAGGTGCCGAAGCTACTATGGGTTTTAATGGCAGTGATTTGAGTTGCTGTCTTCTTGAGAACTTCTGGCATTTGATGCAAGCTCTGATCTCTCTACAGACATCAGGGAATAAAGTGGGCCAGTAATACTCATCTCGGAGGATCTTAAGGGTTGTGGTCTTCCATAAATGATGACCCCCACAAAGGCCACTGTGGAAATCAAACATAACCTGTTGGGCTTCTTGGGGGTTCAGGCACCTTAAAAATACCCCTAAAGGGTCTTTCCAGTACAAGGCTTGGTCAATGAGGAAATATCTGACCGCCTTGAGCTTTAAATCTCTCACCTTGTTCATTTCCATTCCATCAGGAGGCCTCAATTCTTGCAGAAAATACAAGATATCCTTGTACCAGGCGCATGATGCTAGTGATAAGGCATTCTGGAAATGCGCGTTGGATGACTTAGCTTGCTCGTTGATGAAATAAATTCCCAAGGCTCTACAATTGGATTCGGCCAACAACTTGGCTAAACCCTGCCGCTTTATCAGCTTGGTGGGCTTGATCTCCAGATCGAACTCTAGGATCTTGGCAATTCACTTACCTCTTCTTCCTTCTATGTCAGGCTGTATAAGAATTTCCTTCACAGAAGCCGAAGGAATGTATGCAGTGATTCTTGAGTGAAAAACATACACTCTGAAAGCTTTGAGAGCCTTCACCAAGGCATAAGCCTTCTTCTCCATGATCTCGTACCGGACTTCTGCATCTCTCAATGCCTTGCTAAAGAACGAGATGGGCTGTTCTCGCCCTTCTTCATTTTTCTGCAACAAGACCGCTGCTACTGTATCATAAGAGGAAAAAGAAAACATCAGGAAATCTCTGGAATAATCAGGACTGATTAGCACAGGTGCTTCAATCAATGCTTTCTTTATTAGGCTGAAAGATTCCCGTGATTCAGCAGTCCATTTTACTTCATTTCCCTTTCTGAGCATGGTTGTGATGTGTCTCACCAGCTCAGCAAAATTTGAGATGAATCTCCTCATAAAATTAATCTTCCCCAAAAAGGCCTGAACTTCCTTCTTAGATCTGGGAAGTGATAGGGTCTGAATTGCTTCTACCCTGCTAGGATCAATTCTTACCCCCTCTGCTGATACTATATGACCTAACAGCTTCCCTTCCTTTGTAGCAAACAAAGACTTCTTGGGATTTAGGGAAAGGCCAAACCTGCGACACTTCGAAAAGAATTTTCTCAGGTGGCAGCAGTGTTCTTTGTCAGACTTGGAGAAGACTGTTATATCATCCAAATAGATCACCACAAACCTACCTTTCTCCCTGATGAAGGCTATATCCATAGCTCGCTGAAATGTGGCTCCTGCATTCATCAACCCAAAAGGCATTTTGACATACATGAATGTGCCCCAAGGGGTGGTGAAGGTCATTTTCTCTCTGTCCTCAGGCATGAATGATATTTGATTATATCCTGAAAACCCATCAATCATGGATATCCTAGCTACTCCAGTTACCTTCTGCAATATGTGTTCCATGTTGGGTAGTGGATAATTGTCTTTTCTTGAGCTTCTGTTCAGGTTCCTGAAATCAACACAGAGCCTGATTTCTCCGTTCTTCTTCCTTACTGGGACCAGGTTGGCCACCCACTCAGAATATCTCAAGGGGACAATGATTTGCACATCCAACAACTTTTTTACTTCTTTCTTCATGACAGGCAACAACATGGGATTTATCTGTCTCAACTTCTACCTAAATGGCGTAGCCTCTTCTTTCAACGGGATCTTGTGCTCAATAACAGATGTGTCATAAGTTTTTAGGTATTTGTATGTCCATGCAAACACATTGGCAAAATCTCTCAGCAACTCAATATATTCGGCCCGCTGTTCCCTAGTCAGACTGCTAGACAATTTGACGAACCTAGGCTCATCCTGCGTGCCAATGTTGCATTCGGCTATGTCAGCATTGTTCGCGTTCAAATGGTCACCAGGTGAACAAATGGAGAGCACTTGCATACCCTGTTGGGTCCGGCAGGGTAGAACAACTGTGGAGCAAAAGGGTTAAAGAAAAAAAAACTAACTACAATATAACATCAACTAAAAAACAAATAAAACTGTAACAAGAAACAATCAACATCAAACATAAGACACAGGGGTCATCAATGGTTTCAGGCTGGTGTATTAATGAAACCAGAGCACACTGAAGAAAGAGACCAGGGGTTCCTTCTCCCTCCAGCGGAAGGCTCTTCGGGGCCCTCAACACAATGCTTTCCTTACAAATTAAATGAACTGCGCACAGTAGTGAAAGAACTCTGGGTGATGCAGCTGATGGGTTTGTTGTCAAAGGAAGAGCCTTGAACCATCGGAACAACATAACGGTGCTTAGAATTCCCTGCCAAAACAGTGTACCCTCATGGCCTTTTATAGAAGCTTCACGGGCGGTCATGTAACCTTCTCCAAGTGTGAATAGGGGTGCATTAGGGTTTATTTAGGTCATTAATCCACCGATTTTGCAGAGTTGGCTCTGATTTGAGAGTCAAATCATCTTGGGGGCCGGTCCGTAGGCGGTCGGGAGGCCAACCTATGTAATTAATGCACCGTATTAGCAGATGTGTGGGTTTTTGTGTTGGCAGTCGCGCGTCGAGTGCACATGCACTAGTAACACGTTTTTGTCCCACGCATGTGCATGCGCATCAAGCTGCTGTAAAGCGCCCTTCAATTTTTGGTTACTTTGTATAGTTTTTTGCCCTTCTGGAGTGCTGTGAAATTAATTCAGTGCCATGAGTGACTTCATTGCTGTTTT
>JZKD02S0658281.1:0-15517 GCA_000966675.3 Picea glauca
AGATTTTAGGGTTTGATTTATTCCAAATTTGACATATGTCATCTTCTTCTTTGAGGTAGCTCCTCCAAATATGTGAATCATGCCTTGAACCATGTGTAATTCCTCATAAAGTCTCTTTAACATGCTTTAAGTACTCTTTTAAGGAGGATGGCCCTCTTTTATAGGGTAGATTCATGACTTAAGCAACAAAATATAATTCTTTTAAACCATTGAGTGGAACACTCCTCATAAAGAGACCTCCTTTGACCATAAAAGTGTTTATACCACCACATAACATCATTCTAATCAAGGTTGTTCCTCCTTTAGGCTCTTTCCTTGACACATGTCATGCTTTGGGCCTCCTTCAATGTAGATCCTTTGCCCCTTTTTCCTTTTGAGTGAATAAAATGGGTCAACAATTCCACTCGTCACCTTCATAAGCAAAACACCTCTCCTTTGAGGGTTTGATCAATGCCACATGGCTTCTTCCATGTGAATAAGTTTCCTTCAAAAGTGTAGAAAATGCCTCGAAAAATGTGTCCTCAACCCCAATATACCTCAAAAGGTGAAACATACCTCCAAATATGTGGAAGATCCTCCATTAATGTTATTTATCACCCATTCTTGTCTTCAACATGCCCTAGCCACCTCCTTGAAGATGGATTTCAACCTTAAATGGTCCTTTGACCAAACCCAAGTGCAATTTAGTGCCACCTAGCACCCTCCCAAGTAGTGTGTTTTATTTTATACTCATTAACCCCTTTACTTGCCACATGCCATGATCTATACCTCTAATATGTGAGAGAATTCATCTTATAAATCTTCTTTCCTACCCACATCCTCCATTCATGTGGTCCTAGGCCCTCAATTCAACCTAGGAACAAATATCTCCATTAATAATGTAATAAAACATAATGTAAGCCATGTGACCTTGCCTCAAATGTGTGTCAAGTGTGTCTAAGTGGAACCTCATTGTGAAATATGTCTCCATCAAGCCTCCATAAAGCCATTAATATTCCTCCACACTTTTTTCCTTACCCTCAATAATGAGTGGTGTTCAGGCAAGGTAGAACAAGGTGCACAACCTCCAAGTTTCTCCCACAACCTATAACTACCACTAGAATCCAATGATCTTCTATTGAGCTGGTGAGAAAAGAAAGCCCATGAATATGTGAAATGAACCCTACATTTTTAGGAGGGAAAAAATTGGCTTCACATGGGGATTGTACTTCCTAGTAGAGTGCAAGATAATTGTAGAATCTTTGTTGAATTTATACCTTTAAGTTTAATCAAAAGGGTTGGATATCTATGATGGGATGGATCAAAAGCTTCACATCCNAGATTTTAGGGTTTGATTTATTCCAAATTTGACATATGTCATCTTCTTCTTTGAGGTAGCTCCTCCAAATATGTGAATCATGCCTTGAACCATGTGTAATTCCTCATAAAGTCTCTTTAACATGCTTTAAGTACTCTTTTAAGGAGGATGGCCCTCTTTTATAGGGTAGATTCATGACTTAAGCAACAAAATATAATTCTTTTAAACCATTGAGTGGAACACTCCTCATAAAGAGACCTCCTTTGACCATAAAAGTGTTTATACCACCACATAACATCATTCTAATCAAGGTTGTTCCTCCTTTAGGCTCTTTCCTTGACACATGTCATGCTTTGGGCCTCCTTCAATGTAGATCCTTTGCCCCTTTTTCCTTTTGAGTGAATAAAATGGGTCAACAATTCCACTCGTCACCTTCATAAGCAAAACACCTCTCCTTTGAGGGTTTGATCAATGCCACATGGCTTCTTCCATGTGAATAAGTTTCCTTCAAAAGTGTAGAAAATGCCTCGAAAAATGTGTCCTCAACCCCAATATACCTCAAAAGGTGAAACATACCTCCAAATATGTGGAAGCTCCTCCATTAATGTTATTTATCACCCATTCTTGTCTTCAACATGCCCTAGCCACCTCCTTGAAGATGGATTTCAACCTTAAATGGTCCTTTGATCAAACCCAAGTGCAATTTAGTTCCACCTAGCACCCTCCCAAGTAGTGTGTTTTATTTTATACTCATTAACCCCTTTACTTACCACATGCCATGATCTATACCTCTAATATGTGAGAGAATTCATCTTATAAATCTTCTTTCCTACCCACATCCTCCATTCACGTGGTCCTAGGCCCTCAATTCAACCTAGGAACAAATCTCTCCATTAATAATGTAATAAAACATAATGTAAGCCATGTGACCTTGCCTCAAATGTGTGTCAAGTGTGCCTAAGTGGAACCTCATTGTGAAATATGTCTCCATCAAGCCTCCATAAAGCCATTAATATTCCTCCACACTTTTTTCCTTACCCTCAATCATGAGTGGTGTTCAGGCAAGGTAGAACAAGGTGCACAACCTCCAAGTTTCTCCCACAACCTATAACTACCACTAGAATCCAATGATCTTCTATTGAGATGGTGAGAAAAGAAAGCCCATGAATATGTGAAATGAACCCTACATTTTTAGGAGGGCAAAAATTGGCTTCACATGGGGATTGTACTTCCTAGTAGAGTGCAAGATAATTGTAGAATCTTTGTTGAATTTATACCTTTAATTTTAATCAAAAGGGTTGGATATCTATGATGGGATGGATCAAAAGATTCACATCCCTATCACGTGCTACAAAGTGTCTTCAATCCCAATTTATTACAATAGACTTGAGAATGGTCATCTTGTTACAACAAAATCTAGGACCCCCATATGATGTAAATTCCTAAGCATCAAGGGGCTAGTTTTGGTGCACTCAGGAAGGCTACAGACTATCGCCACAATATCGCTTCCTCACACTTTTGGTTGGCTCTTCTCCAAATCAAGGGAAATTCCCTAAAGATAATATTATTAAGGCTATGGAGTGGCGGCACAAGGTAATTTTTTAATATTAGGCCTCAACAAAATGTAAGGTATTAGTATAATGGATTGTTGAGTGGTGTGAGAACAAGATGTGATGAAAAAACCCAAGACTAGTGCCTACCAAATCTTGTGAAAAATGGAGTTAAGGAAGATCGCTCTAAAGAGGGTTGTTTTGTGAATAACGAAGGAGGAGAGGGATGAAAATAGCATGCCACAACCAACCTTAATAGTGCTGAAAATAAATATAGAAATGATTCTTGGAGAGCCTTATTAGTGCTACTCTTGAACAAGTTTTTGAAGGTGCTTCCCTAAAATGATATATTAATTACAACAACTTGTTTCATGATAAAGAATTAATATATGCAAAAATATAACAGAAAAAGGAAAATAAGAAGGATAATCTCCATACATTACTCCTATATAGTTGATAGATGCTCCATTGCAAGGCCTTCACAACACATTATTTGCAAGAGATATCTACAATTATCCAACAACATTAAAAGTATGCAAAAAATTAATCCCGACATATGATAGAATGATACCTTCAATCCTTTCCAAAATGATTTAAAATGTATCCCAAGGGGAGAGCTCCTCAATCTTCAAATTCCCAATCATTGCAATGGAGAGAGAGCTCATGTTTTATAGAGTGAGTCTCTCCTCTCATACAATAAAATATTATTATTTTCTAACTAACTCCATGACAAGTCAAACACACATTATAATGGTGGAGTAGTTAGATCTCTCATAAATCCATGGTTGAACATGTTACAACATGTGTAAAATATCCTCTCCAAGGAAATTCACCCTCATCCAAAAAGAATAGTAGTATGCACCAATTAATGCTCATGAAGGGGATGCACAACAAAAAATAGGCACCCAACCAAGTAAAATGCCAAGTGTCCACATGGAATGCACCCTCCAAGATTGTGTGCACATACAACCACTCCACATGTGTGAATTCCAAGGTAACCAACTCCATGGATGAATGTGCAAGATGCCAAGTTGATGGAGTGCTCCACAAGAAAAGATATGGTTGAAACCCCAAAATAGAAAGTAGATCATTTCTCCACAATTTTTCCCTCCAAGACATTCAAAAAATAGCAAGAAGAAACCTTCCATATCTGTGCCCTGGAAGAATAATCTCCAAAAGTAGAAAGGAGACCAAGTACAAGAGCATGCTAAACTATATGTATGACCCTCCTCACGTGCCACATGCTTCACAAGAACAACCTCCATAACCACCCAAATAAAATAATATATATGTCAAGTCAAAGAGGTGAGGGTGATGTCCAATGAAGGTCAAAAGATGCTAAATGTAGTTGAAATATCCATGCAATAAAGATGAGAGAGCACCTAGGAGAGGTGCTCCCTAGAAAAATGTGCCATGTGACTACCTCAATCTCTAAAGAAATCATGAAATATTCTCCATGTGAAGTGCACCTTAAGAGAATGTGCAAAGGTGGTTGGAACTCATCAATAAAATACTCCTCCATATGCGTCACAAGTGTACAATCAACTGAAGAGAGTGTGTCTTAGAGAAGTGTAACAACCTCTTTGAGAAATAAATAAGAAATAAACAATACATTTCATACCTTGAAAAATATGCCCAAGAAGGGGGTGCACCACCAAAAATCTTCAACTAAGTCCAAATAGTCACTCCAAGTGTGAAAAGGAAGAATATAAAGTAGGGTGCCCAAGCTATTAATCTTAATCTAGAAAAGTTAGATTACTTTAACATTTGAATAGTTAAATCGACCTCAGCATGTGTGCACAAAGGTTAATGCTCAAATATAACCATCGTCCTCCTTCCAATTAGTCACCAAAAAATTAAATCACCATGAACATGTGTGTCAACGAGGGGTACACTTTAATAAAGTGTTGTACCATGTAATAAAAGATGTTCTCCCTAGCAAAACCCCTCCATGATAACAACAAAACATAAGTTCCAACCTAAAGTGCACCACCACCAAGGGATTATTACATAAAAATCACCATCTGACCTTAGGAAAAGGTTAGATCACCATCAAATCATAATACCCCCTATCTAACTCAAACTTAGGAAATAACATATCAGTGATCATACTAACATCATGAAACACATTCCCCCTTAGGTGATGTCTAGCAAATGTGGCATTATAAAGTTAAATCACCTAGGAAAATCCCACAAAGGAAACTTGAATCATCCCACCATAGAAACATTGTAAGAGAAAGGGATGTAACAAAAAGGCTAACCCATCCAACCATAAAGTGTGTTCCCCATCACACATCCAACATATAAGGACCATGTAAAACACCCCTCCTAGTGACATCGATATTAAATATAAGCACACCAAATCACTAGGAAACATCAACAACATCATGAAACTTCTACCTCCTAACACCGTTGTCTAACCCCTTGGGGGGCTAGAACCATCATCTATATCCAAGATAACCATATATACCAAACCACCATAATGAGATAGAGTCCTCCACTTCCATCAAAAGTGCAACCAAGGGGTGATCAACAGGGCAAGCACATGTGAGAATACCACCAAGCATTCAACATAATTACCACCCAACCAATGAGAACTACGACTCCTCCAACCAAATATCTCCATGAAGTGTTCAAATATAATGAAGAGAAGGGGATCCATGAATATGTATCCCCCCAAGTCGGTCCAATGCTCCAAGAGTACCAGTAACAAATCTCCATCATTGTTATGAAAATCACAAGATGGAACCTCATAAAATATAAGTTGTAACACATCTAACTCTCATTCTCAAGAGACACTACTAAAAAAGGCACGAGCCTCAAATTTCAAAGAGGGGATAATTGAAATCCATTACACGTGAACATTGATCTTATTCTTCCTACCCTACTCTACAATGGGAAGATACAAATGCTAAGTGAAATCAAAGAGCCAATGAAGCCACCCATCTCAACAGCAAAATGAGATCTCCCATTGTGTTTGGAAACAAACCAAAACAAGGCTACATTAAGGATCCTACAAGAATAGGTTGGAATCTTTGTCATTGTATGGCTGAAATTTCAGGTGAGCTCCTGAAGATGGAAGAAAACACCAAGATCACACCAATGTTGGTGTGTATTGCTACATGCTTTCTCTATTTNTTGAGATAGGTTATTTTTAGTCTCATTTTTGTTATCATTTATGATATTTCAAAAGTCAAAGATTTGATCCTTATAAAGTGGAATTTGATCTAGAATCTAGGATCTATTATTTGCTCAAGTCCGGTGTAAGTAAGTTATAGTTGTTATCTAATAGGGAAGCATATAATTATGCGATTGTAACTAAAACCATGTTTTAAGATATGAAATCCAAATTTGAACCTACTCTTTATGTATAAAAATGAAATTAGATGAGAGAGTAAGGGGTGTTCATATTTTGTGGGCACAAAGGACATATTGGTCAAAAATTGTAAAGATGGAATCTGCAGCCTTTTGCGCTCAATTGAAAGACATTGTGATGGTAGACTATCTTCTTCTATGTCATTATTTCTTCTGTCTTATTTTGAATGCATCTAAAACTTTTGCAAAACGATGGTGTATCCTGTTATGTTTTGAATTTCAATCAAAGATTTGGTTGATTTAATTCATTTTTTCAGGATTTGCATTTGAAATGATTATTTTTGGTTTCTGAATATTATTTGGGAATTTGAAACTTCTTCTTTACAAGTGAATAGATTTCAACTTGTATTTTTTTCTCTTTCAATCTTTATTTTATTCATCTAGCTTATCAGAGTGAATTCCTTTGACTAAGTTGAATGTTGTGGAAACATGATCTTAAAGTGTAACCTGATCAAGTATTGTCCAACCTATCCACTACTTGATCCACAAACCAAATCTATACATTCATTTGTTCTACAAACATAAAACATTGCAATAAATGAGGTTCTCTAGATTGCCCCTTAGCAGTCAAGGACAACTTTACGGATAACATATTTTGGTGTCGTTTTCGAGGACGAAGGAACGAAGACATTTTCCCTGGGGGAATGACAATGATCAAATCTAATCTTTGATGGTGAACAAATGTTAGACACATACAGACTACAAATTATTCACCTAATGATTCCATGGTTAAAGAATCCAGTGGCGACTCCACAATTTCAAGATGTCAGATACTCGGATGGAAGCTATTTTAGCTTGAATATTTGCTCCATTTGACTTCTCAGTTGTTCCTGGTTATCCAAATCCAATTCCTCATATAGGTGAATGGCATGGTCTCCTTCCCAAGTTCAAAGAAGGTGAGGACGATAATCCTGCAGAGCATTTCTTAGAATTTCATGAGCACGTGCATCAAATGAACATTCATCATGAGGATGTGTTGATGTGTCTACTAATGTATTCATTGGAGGGTGATGCGAGACAATGGTACCGGTCTCTTCCTCACTCTAGTATAGTTTCCTTGAAGAAATTTCATATAACATTTAATAATAATTAAAGAATATTTTTTCCTACTGAATCTCTCTTTGAAGGTTGTTGTGAAGACTTTATATTGTACATTTAGCAAGGTGAGTCTTCTTGTTATATGAATATAATAAAAGTTATTAATGAAGAGATATAGGAAGATTTGTTGGAGAATAGTTTTGAAGATAAAGTTGCTTGTAGCAATATTGCAGAAACGTTCGACATTGTATCAGATGTTCCTAACAATGTTCATTATGATACATTTGCTACTACAAATTTAAATGAAGACCATCCCATTTATGATGAATATGAGGATGATTCACAGGAGCATATGTCTACATAAGAACATGGGGAATTCTATAGTAGCAAGCATGTGTATGACAATTATGCATCTAATTCATTAGAAGGCAGTGAGTTAGATGAAGAGGCAGTTCAACATAATCAAGAATCCATTAAGCTTCATGTCTCTCCTTTTGGAACTCATAAAATTGTGTTGCATCCTCTCAATTTTCATGATAATATTATTTTCCTCGATATTGCTAATGTATTTTCTGTCGAAGAAGTTAATCAATAGTTTCAAGAGTTTCTTGTTGCCCCTGTTTGTTATGAAACATACGATGTTCATGAACTATTTCAAGAGGATCATGATCTTGTTAACAGAGAAGAAATCACAGAGGAGCATCTTAGCCTTCCAAATCAACAAGGGGAGTTTTGTCATTATCTTCATGACCTAGTGGAAACTTACATGGAGACAGTTTTTTCAATGGTTTTCATTGTTGCAGAATTCGACATGCAATTAAATTATAGTAGTAAGTACAAGCTACTCATTAAATTTCTGTTGCAAAAATTTCAGTTTTTCTGCACTCTTTCATTTAGCAGCAAACATGAAGATTATGTTGTCAGTCAAATGATTGCTTGGTTGCATTGGAAATTCGTGTTCACATGATTATGTTGATTCAGGTGGCTAGGTGTAGGAGGTGTGTTGAATAAGTTCACAATCAAGCATTTAGGTCTCAGTTATAAGCTTGTTTTGTTGTGTTGTAGAGCAAATCAAATAAGACTCCATAGCCCAAGGGAGACACTAGTCTACAATTTAACTTCTTATAGTTTGGTATTTTAGAATGTAGAATGGGGATCTATAATAAAACAAAGGTCATAACAAATAAGAAAAGAACAGAGTGAAGGTCACAAGTTTCAGTGATAGAATAGAAAAAGGAGGCATTGGTATGTCGTTCTTAATGTCTCACAAGGAGAACATTATCCCCGGATGGAGCCAGTGTTAGTACCTAAGCCTATTACCACCTTTCTGTTCTTAAATTTTATCTTGTTCTATCAAAGCCTATCCTGAGCCTATTTGCCTTTGTTGGTTGCACCTTTTTTTAACATTTTACTTTTCATTTTGGTGTGATTTGCTTTGCTTAATTTCATTTTCATTTGCTTCTTATAGGACAAGTTTGAAAGTTTGCATGGAAATAAATGTGTCACACGAGATGTGTTATTTATAAGTACATTATCAAAGGTTAAAGGAATAAACAAGGATGATACATGAATGCTTCCATTCTTGTAGCACATGAGGAAATCATTATTTCGAATGTGTTTCAAAACCAAAGATGATGCCAGATGTTCTGAAATCATGCAGAAGATCATGCAAATGGTTATTATTTTAGATTATGTTAGATCTAAATCATTTTCTATCTTTATGCATGATTTAATGTACATGAACTCAATTCTGCATGATACTTCAATCAATTTCAAGTGTCGGGCCATGAATTAACACATGCAAAATTATGATTTAATTTTTTTTTTTTAAGAGTTTATAAAATAGAGGGAAATATTATTTAACTCCATTTTCATACAAAAACCATGCTCTGTTAGGTGTTCTGTGCAAGTATTCTTGAAATCTCGAATAAGAGGAAACCCTAATTCTCATAGGTATACAAAGCTTTTGGTCAGCATGATCGTACCAGAGTGGAGTATGTCACCAAAGAAAGGAGGTTGAGTTCTCATATTGGAACCTAACAGAATTGAATTATTGGAAGCTTTCCCATAAATTATGGAAAAATTCATCAATGGAGAATGGTTTGAGTTTTGATGCACTTTCCAGGGACACCATGAAGAAATTTTGATGTTTTTTTCCAAGAATTTCGATGGGTTTCAGACTTGGGTTGGAGATGTGATCATTCATGTCACTGACATTCAATTGTAGCAACTTGTCGATTGCATGTAAAGGGTGAAATATGGTGGAAAGAAGAGTGGCATAATGTTTTAACAGTGGTCCAGAAGTATATAACCTGTGAAGGTGGTTTTTCTACCATTCATTGTTACCACGTGTGTTTTCTACTACATTTAAATGGTAATCAGGAAATGAATTTGCCCTTTTACTTGTTAAAAAGCTTGAAAAAATAGTGAAGAGGATACAGACTCATCTGAAAACTGCTCATAAAAGCTTATTTCATCAATGTCTAATTAAAATACTGGTTATGTCTGCATTAAGAGAAGTTCAAGTGTCCTGGGAACAATCATTGTCTTCCTTAGGGTTTGAAGAACATGGTTCAAAAACACAAAAGACAACTCTTGACAAGAAATCTAGGGTTTCAACAAGAAAGGGCAACACAACAAAGGTACATAAAGCTTCTCCTGTAGCTAGAGAGACTAGATCAAGCAAGAAGAAGCTCATTTTATGGTAGGAGGAAGAAATTAAGCAGGAACCCGAATTCTCTGCTTCAAAACATGAGTTTGTGGGTTGTGATAGAGTTTATACCAAAAGGATGACAAGGAAAAAGACACAAGAATTACAAAAGGTTACAATTGATCCTGAAACAAAAACTCATGATATATCAGTTGAGGAGCCTCCAACAAAGAGACAGAGCAAAAAGAATAAAGGAAAACAACCTGTCAGCTACCCTAGCAAACCCAAAAATAGACCTAAAAATAAGCTAAGACTTAATTCAAAGGCTCTGTTCAAACCTTCTCTCAAGAAAGGGAAAATGATTGTCATAAATGATGAGACCTCTGAAGAAACTCTTGATATTACTAAGAAATAAAGAGTGGCAATCAAAACCTTAAGGGAAGTGCCAATGAGGAAAACCAGGAAGGAAAAACAACAACAAAAGAAGNTTGAGATAGGTTATTTTTAGTCTCATTTTTGTTATCATTTATGATATTTCAAAAGTCAAAGATTTGATCCTTATAAAGTGGAATTTGATCTAGAATCTAGGATCTATTATTTGCTCAAGTCCGGTGTAAGTAAGTTATAGTTGTTATCTAATAGGGAAGCATATAATTATGCGATTGTAACTAAAACCATGTTTTAAGATATGAAATCCAAATTTGAACCTACTCTTTATGTATAAAAATGAAATTAGATGAGAGAGTAAGGGGTGTTCATATTTTGTGGGCACAAAGGACATATTGGTCAAAAATTGTAAAGATGGAATCTGCAGCCTTTTGCGCTCAATTGAAAGACATTGTGATGGTAGACTATCTTCTTCTATGTCATTATTTCTTCTGTCTTATTTTGAATGCATCTAAAACTTTTGCAAAACGATGGTGTATCCTGTTATGTTTTGAATTTCAATCAAAGATTTGGTTGATTTAATTCATTTTTTCAGGATTTGCATTTGAAATGATTATTTTTGGTTTCTGAATATTATTTGGGAATTTGAAACTTCTTCTTTACAAGTGAATAGATTTCAACTTGTATTTTTTTCTCTTTCAATCTTTATTTTATTCATCTAGCTTATCAGAGTGAATTCCTTTGACTAAGTTGAATGTTGTGGAAACATGATCTTAAAGTGTAACCTGATCAAGTATTGTCCAACCTATCCACTACTTGATCCACAAACCAAATCTATACATTCATTTGTTCTACAAACATAAAACATTGCAATAAATGAGGTTCTCTAGATTGCCCCTTAGCAGTCAAGGACAACTTTACGGATAACATATTTTGGTGTCGTTTTCGAGGACGAAGGAACGAAGACATTTTCCCTGGGGGAATGACAATGATCAAATCTAATCTTTGATGGTGAACAAATGTTAGACACATACAGACTACAAATTATTCACCTAATGATTCCATGGTTAAAGAATCCAGTGGCGACTCCACAATTTCAAGATGTCAGATACTCGGATGGAAGCTATTTTAGCTTGAATATTTGCTCCATTTGACTTCTCAGTTGTTCCTGGTTATCCAAATCCAATTCCTCATATAGGTGAATGGCATGGTCTCCTTCCCAAGTTCAAAGAAGGTGAGGACGATAATCCTGCAGAGCATTTCTTAGAATTTCATGAGCACGTGCATCAAATGAACATTCATCATGAGGATGTGTTGATGTGTCTACTAATGTATTCATTGGAGGGTGATGCGAGACAATGGTACCGGTCTCTTCCTCACTCTAGTATAGTTTCCTTGAAGAAATTTCATATAACATTTAATAATAATTAAAGAATATTTTTTCCTACTGAATCTCTCTTTGAAGGTTGTTGTGAAGACTTTATATTGTACATTTAGCAAGGTGAGTCTTCTTGTTATATGAATATAATAAAAGTTATTAATGAAGAGATATAGGAAGATTTGTTGGAGAATAGTTTTGAAGATAAAGTTGCTTGTAGCAATATTGCAGAAACGTTCGACATTGTATCAGATGTTCCTAACAATGTTCATTATGATACATTTGCTACTACAAATTTAAATGAAGACCATCCCATTTATGATGAATATGAGGATGATTCACAGGAGCATATGTCTACATAAGAACATGGGGAATTCTATAGTAGCAAGCATGTGTATGACAATTATGCATCTAATTCATTAGAAGGCAGTGAGTTAGATGAAGAGGCAGTTCAACATAATCAAGAATCCATTAAGCTTCATGTCTCTCCTTTTGGAACTCATAAAATTGTGTTGCATCCTCTCAATTTTCATGATAATATTATTTTCCTCGATATTGCTAATGTATTTTCTGTCGAAGAAGTTAATCAATAGTTTCAAGAGTTTCTTGTTGCCCCTGTTTGTTATGAAACATACGATGTTCATGAACTATTTCAAGAGGATCATGATCTTGTTAACAGAGAAGAAATCACAGAGGAGCATCTTAGCCTTCCAAATCAACAAGGGGAGTTTTGTCATTATCTTCATGACCTAGTGGAAACTTACATGGAGACAGTTTTTTCAATGGTTTTCATTGTTGCAGAATTCGACATGCAATTAAATTATAGTAGTAAGTACAAGCTACTCATTAAATTTCTGTTGCAAAAATTTCAGTTTTTCTGCACTCTTTCATTTAGCAGCAAACATGAAGATTATGTTGTCAGTCAAATGATTGCTTGGTTGCATTGGAAATTCGTGTTCACATGATTATGTTGATTCAGGTGGCTAGGTGTAGGAGGTGTGTTGAATAAGTTCACAATCAAGCATTTAGGTCTCAGTTATAAGCTTGTTTTGTTGTGTTGTAGAGCAAATCAAATAAGACTCCATAGCCCAAGGGAGACACTAGTCTACAATTTAACTTCTTATAGTTTGGTATTTTAGAATGTAGAATGGGGATCTATAATAAAACAAAGGTCATAACAAATAAGAAAAGAACAGAGTGAAGGTCACAAGTTTCAGTGATAGAATAGAAAAAGGAGGCATTGGTATGTCGTTCTTAATGTCTCACAAGGAGAACATTATCCCCGGATGGAGCCAGTGTTAGTACCTAAGCCTATTACCACCTTTCTGTTCTTAAATTTTATCTTGTTCTATCAAAGCCTATCCTGAGCCTATTTGCCTTTGTTGGTTGCACCTTTTTTTAACATTTTACTTTTCATTTTGGTGTGATTTGCTTTGCTTAATTTCATTTTCATTTGCTTCTTATAGGACAAGTTTGAAAGTTTGCATGGAAATAAATGTGTCACACGAGATGTGTTATTTATAAGTACATTATCAAAGGTTAAAGGAATAAACAAGGATGATACATGAATGCTTCCATTCTTGTAGCACATGAGGAAATCATTATTTCGAATGTGTTTCAAAACCAAAGATGATGCCAGATGTTCTGAAATCATGCAGAAGATCATGCAAATGGTTATTATTTTAGATTATGTTAGATCTAAATCATTTTCTATCTTTATGCATGATTTAATGTACATGAACTCAATTCTGCATGATACTTCAATCAATTTCAAGTGTCGGGCCACGAATTAACACATGCAAAATTATGATTTAATCTTGTTTTTAAAGAGTTTATAAAATAGAGGGAAATACTATTTAACGCCATTTTCATACAAAAACCATGCTCCGTTAGGTGTTCTGTGAAAGTATTCTTGAAAGCTCGAATAAGGGGAAACCCTAATTCTCACAGGTATACAAAGATTTTGGTCAGCGTGATCGTACCAGAGTGGAGTATGACACCAAAGAAAGGAGGCTGAGTTCTCAGATTGGAACCTAACAGAATTGAATTATTGGAAGCTTTCCCATAAATTATGGAAAAATTCATCAATGGAGAATGGTTTGAGTTTTGATGCACTTTCTAGGGACACCATGAAGAAATTTTGATCTTGTTTTCCAAGAATTTCGATGGGTTTCAGACTCGGGTTGGAGATGTGATCGTTCATGTCACTGACATTCAATTGTAGCAGCTTGTCGATTGCATGTAAAGGGTGAAATATGGTGGAAGGAAGAGTAGCATAATGTTTTAGCAGTGGTCCAGAAGTATATAACCTGTGAAGGTGGTTTTTCTACCATTCATTGTTACCACGTGTGTTTTCTACTACATTTAAATGGTAATCAGGAAATGAATTTGCCCTTTTACTTGTTAAAAAGCTTGAAAAAATAGTGAAGAGGATACAGACTCATCTGAAAACTGCTCATAAAAGCTTATTTCATCAATGTCTAATTAAAATACTGGTTATGTCTGCATTAAGAGAAGTTCAAGTGTCCTGGGAACAATCATTGTCTTCCTTAGGGTTTGAAGAACATGGTTCAAAAACACAAAAGACAACTCTTGACAAGAAATCTAGGGTTTCAACAAGAAAGGGCAACACAACAAAGGTACATAAAGCTTCTCCTGTAGCTAGAGAGACTAGATCAAGCAAGAAGAAGCTCATTTTATGGTAGGAGGAAGAAATTAAGCAGGAACCCGAATTCTCTGCTTCAAAACATGAGTTTGTGGGTTGTGATAGAGTTTATACCAAAAGGATGACAAGGAAAAAGACACAAGAATTACAAAAGGTTACAATTGATCCTGAAACAAAAACTCATGATATATCAGTTGAGGAGCCTCCAACAAAGAGACAGAGCAAAAAGAATAAAGGAAAACAACCTGTCAGCTACCCTAGCAAACCCAAAAATAGACCTAAAAATAAGCTAAGACTTAATTCAAAGGCTCTGTTCAAACCTTCTCTCAAGAAAGGGAAAATGATTGTCATAAATGATGAGACCTCTGAAGAAACTCTTGATATTACTAAGAAATAAAGAGTGGCAATCAAAACCTTAAGGGAAGTGCCAATGAGGAAAACCAGGAAGGAAAAACAACAACAAAAGAAGTCAAAAGAATCCAAACTTGATGAGATTGTAGATGAACTTCAGAAATAGTATTTCTTTGTCTCTTCTCTTACAGGCACTTATACAGATAGTAGTGATCCTTGGTTGGTAGAAAGTCGTGCTTCTAGGAACATGGCAGGTTACTGAAATTATCTTAAAGACTTAACAAAGAAGGACTCAACATTACTGGTGGAACTTGGGGACAATTCCAAGTATGCAGTAAAAGGAGTTGGAACTAAATCGTTTCAACCTGAATCTGGAGATTCTTTACACATGAAAGATGTATTGTTTGTACCTGGATTAAAGAAGAACTTTCTCTCTATCTTAGTGTTAGACGATAGGTTACATAGTTGCATTCATGGATGGTCAGGTTCTTGTATGACCTAAGGGCTTGAGCATAGACTCAACAAGAGTGATTGATGTTCGAGAGGGAGGATTGTGCAGATTATCAAGACAACCAACCCAGGCATTGGTACATGACAATATTAGTCTCTGTGAGTTATGGCATCATATATTTTCTCACCTGCATTATAGAGATTTTCCAATATTAAGGAGGATGGTTATAGGTATTCCAAATCTCCATGTATAGCATGATGGTGTTTACAAGGGTTGTACACTTGGAAAGGATACCAACAGAGCTTATCCAAACAATGACAGTAGATCCAAAAGGGATCTTGGATCTAGTGCATTCAGATGTATGTGGACTAATGA
>JZKD02S0658303.1:0-15516 GCA_000966675.3 Picea glauca
GCTATTGTTGGGGTTCTGGCTGATCCTAAAGAGGTAAATAAATTTAGCAGGCATGGACAGGTCTATTGATGAGTGAGCTCCTATTTGTCAGACTGATTGTCTTTTGTCTCTTGGTTTTTTTTCATGTTTATGAAGGCGCGGGCAGGTATTCAAGAGGTTCACTTTCTTCCTTTCAACCCAACTGACAAACGAACTGCACTCACCTATATTGATAGGGAAGGCAGAATGCATAGAGTTAGCAAAGGTGCACCTGAGCAGGTTGAGCTTTACCTTTGATTGTTGCTTCTTTCCCTCTTATGAAACAGAAGGTCTGCTAACAATTAGTTAGATAATTTTATACTCCATCCATATCAATCTCATTTGGTTTTAATTGTTTTTCCAGATCCTTGCCCTAGCACACAACAAGTCAGAAATTGAGCGCAAAGTCCATACTGTGATAAGCAAGTTTGCTGACCGTGGACTTCGTTCTCTTGCAATTGCCTATCAGGTTATTAATCTGCCTGGACTTTAGGTGCAAACTCTCTTTATCAATTGCTGTGCATACGCATTTTTGAACTTGCCTTGCATGTTTTAAATGTTTATAGGAGGTACCAGATGGCAAGAAGGAAAGTCCAGGAGGACCCTGGCAATTTGTTGGCCTCATGCCCCTTTTTGATCCTCCACGCCATGACAGTGCAGAAACAATAAGAAGGGCTCTCAACCTGGGTGTGAGTGTTAAAATGATCACAGGTATGGATGATTTTTTTTTTGTGTGATTATTTAGAATGTGGAATAGATGTCAACCAGTTCCTTGTATTGAGGGATGGTACTGTTAACATCTATTCATCTTGTTGTGGCTGCATAGTTATTTATGATTGCAATTTGCAAATATATGAAGCAAAATAATTTAATTTTCCTTCAATAATTCATCAGGAGATCAGCTAGCTATAGGCAAGGAGACAGGCCGTCGATTGGGGATGGGTACAAACATGTATCCATCATCATCATTATTAGGTCAGGCCAGAGATGACTCTGCTGAAGCTCTAGAAATTGATGATTTGATTGAGAAGGCTGATGGTTTTGCTGGTGTCTTCCCTGGTAAGCACTCTATTTTATTTTTCTTTGTTTTAATGTTGGTATCTTCATCCTGAGAAGCTATAGTGAAGGTTACTATGTCATCTCAAAATTACCCAGGCATCGCTGCTAACCTTTCTTGGCTAGCTGCAAATTGGTGAATCACTAACATCAGCAGTTCCTCAAAAATTAGAACATGCAGTAGTTTCCTGTTTTTTATACCATATCTTAATAATCCCATCCCTGTATTCTGAATGCAGAACATAAATATGAGATAGTTAAACGACTGCAAGCAAGAAAACACATTTGTGGCATGACTGGTGATGGTGTCAATGATGCACCGGCACTTAAGAAGGCAGATATTGGAATTGCTGTTGCAGATGCAACGGATGCAGCCCGAAGTGCATCTGATATCGTTCTCACAGAGCCAGGCTTGAGTGTTATCATTAGTGCTGTGTTAACAAGCCGTGCAATATTTCAACGCATGAAGAATTACACTGTAAGTTTATTTGACTTGCACTCAGCTTTGAATCAAGTAACTATAATTCCTTTTAATTTAATGGGGAAGCTTTGGCTAGATATTCTTATTACATGATACTGACAATGTTTAATATTTGATTGCATGTCACTCAGATTTATGCTGTTTGTATAACAATACGTATTGTGGTAAGTTTTTATTTGATAATATCATGTCATTAAGTTGATGTAAGTGATTTTCTTTTGGCTGGTTAAAGAAGGAAAACCAATCTTATAATTATTGAATGAGGTGTACATGCCAAGACAATTAATAGGGAAAACCAAAAGTTTTGTGTTTTGCTTCTTGTTTCTTGTTTCTAATCCCTACACCAAAGTTATAAATGGAAGGTCTCTATTTTGGTGTTGTGACTGAGTATGTAGTTATTGATACTACACATTAGGGTGTTTGCATGATCTTATTTTGTAATTTATTCTATTTTCTAAATTCTGAAAGCCTGCTCTTTTGCAGTCTCTCGTTTTTATCTAAGAATATGTTTTTAGTTGTCATTTGTTGGACATTAAATGAATTATCTTATCTTTATCTTATCTCTAATAAATTTTCTATTTGTGAAACAGTTAGGTTTCATGCTTTTGGCATTAATATGGAAGTTTGATTTTCCACCATTCATGGTACTGATAATTGCTATATTAAATGATGGTTAGTACTGTTCTTATTATTCTTTTACTCTTGCAATTTGCTACCCGTATTTAGTTGATTGAAGGCATGCAAATGCAAAGTATATATTAGATGAAGTCCAATTGATTATTATTGAATTGGAACTGCTGTTTATGTTACTTTACCAGGTACCATAATGACAATCTCAAAAGACAAGGTGAAACCGTCACCTCTGCCAGATAGCTGGAACCTTTCAGAAATTTTTGCCACAGGGGTTATTATTGGCAGTTACCTAGCAATGATGACTGTCATATTTTTCTGGGTCACCTTCAAGACAGATTTCTTTCCAGTATGACAATTCTACTTAGATTAAAACAAAATCATTTTCTTATGCAAATTATTTGACGGGGTTTGAGAAATGGAAGAATTAAAAAGTTGTGTGAGTTTCCACTGTGGCTGGGCAGTCTGGTGCAGACTACCTAAGTGACAGCAGGAATGTGGGTGCCTAATAAGTGTGTTGTGTTTGAGCCCTGAGTTTTTCCACCTCAAATAAACAATGTTTGTTTCCTTTAAAATAAAATTTTATGATTTTTGTTCCTTGCTTTCAGAGAACATTTGGTGTTTCCAGTCTTCATATCCCGAGCGAAGAAAATACTCAGAAACTAAATTCCGCGGTTTATCTTCAAGTCAGCACTATAAGTCAGGCTCTCATATTTGTGACTCGATCTCGAAGCTGGTCTTTTGTAGAGCGTCCCGGCCTGTTGCTCGTAACTGCATTTGCTATTGCTCAATTGGTGGGTATTCCGATGCCTGGTTTGTCTTCTTTTTATGTCCTTACTTAGTTCTTGCATATACTTTTGAAACCTAAATGGCTTTTGTTGTTATCCATGTTACTCATCTCACAGGGTGCAACATTAATTGCTGTCTATTTGGACTTGGAATTTGCATCTATAAGGGGCATAGGCTGGGGCTGGGCCGGGGTAATATGGCTTTACAACATAATCTTTTACCTTCCACTTGATCTTATCAAGTTTGCAATTCGGTATGCCATCAGTGGAAAGGCATGGGATTTACTTATTCAGCAAAGGGTATGTTAATCATTCATCCCCATATCACCATTGATTGGATAGGAATGATGATGTGCCAAGGATAAGTGTTTTTCAAGGATGTATAAATCATAATTACGCAAATCACTTTAAACAGGATAAGTAGGGAATATTTGTTACCTCGTTGAAATAATATTGCCATGTCCTTGGATTGATGAGGAAAATCTGCTTGCAAAACTACTGATGATTAGCTTTTAATTATTGTGTGTTTCAGGTTGCCTTTACCACCCAGAAGGATTTTGGAAGAGAGGCCAGAGAGATAAGATGGGCTCATGCTCAGAGGACTTTGCATGGATTACAACCACCAGACACAAAACTGTTTGGTGACAGAAGCAGCTTCAGGGAGCTCAATCAAATGGCCGAAGAGGCAAAAAGACGTGCTGAAATTGCAAGGTGAGATTAATTTTCTTTTTGATTTGTACTATATTTCTTTGCTATTTTTCACTTGCTTTCTTCCCTATGGTTACTAAATAGAAAAGCAGCTTCAGTCTAATTATTATTTGAACTTGTCTTTACAGGCTGAGAGAGATAAATACTTTGAAGGGGCATGTGGAGTCTGTTGTAAGGCTCAAGGGTTTGGATATTAATACAATTCAACAGTCATACACTGTCTGAGGGATGCTTCTTTTTGTACTTTTATATTGTAGAAAGAATCAAGCAGCATCTGCACTCCAGTGAAAAGAGCGTTTAGTGCTACAAATTACCACCACTTGGATCATGGTGGTGATAAAATAGTGTAAATGTTTGTTGGTTTTATTGGTTATGTATATTACTATATATTTTAAAATGGGATATTTCACCATAAGTCTAAAGTAACTCTACGAGTTGCCATGTTGGCCAGTACAATGGAGTGGGGCCAAACCCCTTTGCCATATTGGCATGTACAAGTAAGATTAGTTATATGGGTAGAACTGAAAGAATTGGCCAATTTTGAAAGTTTATGTACATTTTCTTCTGGTCCAGTATAATTTTGCCGCCTTTTATTTTTACCCAAATAACTGTTTAGTTGTGGACTTGCACAATAAATACAAAAAAATATTTTTTGAAGAACCCAAATTTATCCATTATTTTGTCATTATTCTCACTTTTGAGTTTCCCATGAAATTATGAAACCAAATAAGTGCATACCATCAAATTATTATGAAAAAAATTTGAAGATAATTCATGAAGTTTGGTAGCAGTTTGAGATAAAATTGATATTGAATTTAAATGTATTTTGTTGGGAATTTTTTTTATAGACGTTGGTACAATATATTCTCCAGATAACAAAAGAATGTAAATTACATGGTTGGAGTGCAAACCTGGGAGCGAGGTCAAGGTCTCATATTTGCAGGCAATTTTTATATTCAAGTGATTCATGCATAGGAACATCACAATTCCTTTTGGTTTTACGAGGCTAGCTATAAGGTTGGAGCAATTGAGCCTGCATGCTAACAAGGGCCTGACTGCTGAAATTCCTAGGGAGTTTGGTAACTTGTGGTGATTATAGTTGATGATACTCTCAGAGCAATATTCATGGGAGTATGCCACCAGAGTTGTGGTGTATAAATAGTCTTTTGCATTTAGATTTGAGTTACATTTCTTCAAGGGACAAAATCTCTGTCAGAATGGAGAGTTTAAGTAGCTTGTTATGCCTTAAGAACCCATTCTAGCATTGCTTGGGAATCTGAGGGCAACACAGAAGCTCTATTTGAGCTCCTGTTCCTTGATAGGCCACATTCCTGTGGCTTTACTGAACCTGAAAAACTTGGAGTTCATAGCTTTCAGCAACAATAAAATCATAGGTAGATTCCTGCCCTCTTTGTGAAGTTGACAGAGCCTCCAGTATTTTATATTGGATAAGGATCCAATGTTTTCTCATTTGTGTGCTGAATTTGGGAATCTCAGAAAGCTTCAGGAGCTCAGGCTTGCTAATGCTGGGTACCTGGGTTCAAATCTCGTGACTTGAGAAAACTTTTGAATCTAACCTCTTTGTCTTTGGATAACAACATGCTCTCGCGCGGGATACCCCTGATTATAGGCAATCTTTCTCACGTGTACCACCTTAATCTGAGTGGTAACGTTCTTTCAGGGGCAAGTCCCTTTTTCTTCAGAGATCTTTCACAGGCTGGATAAGAATATAGATTTGAAGGAGAACTTGGTTTTGTGCATCAATGCATTGCAAGCTATGCAAAGTTCTGAGTACTTCAGTCTGGGTGTGTGCGTGGAGCTTCGCCCATCAAAGCAAATGGGAAAGTCGTCGAAAAAATCTAGGGCAGTCTCCCTGCATGTAATGCATTAGAAAATCAATATGTATGTTTTAGGAAGTTGGATAGTAAATGCTTTACTAGCTTGACAAATATAGCTTTCTTCTGTTGAGACCCAATTTGTTTTGAGCTTTGAGATCTCAAGTTTGAAGGGAAAAATGAATACATCGATAATTTTTTTGCTGGGATTCATGTTTTAGTTGGTAAGTAAGTTTTTTTGCCATGCTCCTTTTCTGAACCAGAACTGCGGAGTTTTTTCGAGGAATGCTTTAGTAACAATTTTCCGGTTTCCTTACTTTTCAGTTCAGTTTCTATGAATAAGAAAATCTGTAACCAGATTAGCTCCATGCAATCATATGCATATGAGTCATTAATTCGTTTGGCAATATAATATGCATTATGCACATTGTTCGATTAGATGCAACCTCATTTTATTTAGAGTGTAAAGCCAGCTAGAGAAGAGACAGCTGTTAAAAGTTGGCATCTGAACTCGGGGAAACAGAAAACACTGTTAAAAGTTGGCATCTGAACTCGGGGAAACAGAAAACAAGAGAGTCAAAATGTGTCTTACTGATTAATGGAATGGGTCCCCCTATGGGCCATATCATTTGCCCCTCTGTTATTTCACTGTTAGATCCCTTTTCCTTTTTCTATGGGTATTTGCCTTTACTTGAGATTAATTTGGTGTTTCCATTTTCAGAATCTCGGTATTGAATAAACCTAAATGATCTCGCTCAATGAGGATCACCAATGTCTAGCCAAATGCAAAATGCAAAATGGCTATTTCAAGACACATTCAGATTTTCATTGGAATAGAGTAGATTAGTAGTCTCATAGCAATATTAATGTCAGTTAAATCAGACTTAAAATGATCAATATATGACCAAAATATATCGAAAAAGTAAAATAGTTAGACTATTAAAATATTAATATATGACCAAAATAGATCGAAAAAGTAACTATTAACTTAAGAAGATCAATATATGACTAAAATAGATCGAAAAAGTAAAATAGTTAGACTATTAAAATATCAATATATCAAAAAAGTAAAATAGTTAGACTATTCCATATTAATGTTTTGGGATGGTTGATAGTCGACCAAAATAGATCCAAAAAGTAAAATTGTTACTCTACTCCATATTAATGTTTCTGATTGGTGGCTCTTTCCAACTAAGTAGTTTACTTTCTCATCAAAATCACCCAACATATGCCCATGGGTTATGTTAATTGTTTTTATGTTTGTAATACCTTTCACGTTCGCTCTCTATGTTTTGTCCTCATAGCCCAACATTCCATAGCCATACCTTCCAAAACATTGTTCAAATCTCTAAATCAACACTTTCTTCTATTTTGGTTTCCTATGAGCTTTTGTGCTCCATAGATTGTTGTTCCCTAGTCATATTGGTAGGTAATCCACTCAAGTGTGGCGAGGTTATAGGAAGGAAACAAGTAAATTTATTAGATCTTTTCCTTGCATTATGGAATAATGTTGGCTCAATCGCACTTGCGCACGTATTTCCTAATGCTAGGGGGTAGAAGACCCAAGGTTCGTCCAAAGTTTGACTAAAAAAAACCCCAATGCATCGACATATCAATCTTCAGCCAAAGACTGAAGAATGTCTCACTTGAGATGCCATGAGGATCACAGAGACCATCTGGTCTTGTGTTGATGATGATGAAGGACTAATTGGACAAAATTCCATCCGGGTGGGCATTTAGAACATCCATTGAAAACAACTTAATACTAACAATATGTAACAACAATACACACATATCCACTTAACACATAAGTAACGCATCATAGGACCATAATTATCGCAGTTTTATTATCTTCATTCCATCACCACAAATATACCTTAAGCAATCCATTCATTGACAACAACATAACCTTTCTCTATTATTCATTTGCCCAATATTACATTACACAACACCATGTGCTTTCTTTAGACTTTGTAAATGTGATAGACTCAAACTTACAACCA
Organism: Picea glauca; assembly: GCA_000966675.3. Classification (NCBI taxonomy): domain Eukaryota; kingdom Viridiplantae; phylum Streptophyta; class Pinopsida; order Pinales; family Pinaceae; genus Picea; species Picea glauca. The sequence continues at coordinate 7,520 of JZKD02S0658303.1, forward strand.
GGGACATTACAAACATAGGCTCAGAGCGAGCCCAATGACAACAATACCCACCACAACTATCACAACACCAACCAACTGACTAACAAGTTAGCTAACTTTATTTTTGTTGTTGTTGCTCCCTTTTATTTGTTTCTCGCCTATGGCACTCTGTCACTTTCAATTATTCCCCACTCGTTCCTCTGACTGCTAGTCCCGCACACTTCTGTCAACCACATGCATTCCACATAGCCTCTTAGGAATTGTGGCAATTTCAACTACCTTGCTAGCTCATCTTATTTTTGCGCCACGTTCTCTTGTGTTGCCTGTTGTAATCATTTGGGGATATTTCTCGAACATTTTTTCTTGATTCCGACGTGCATGCAGTGTCTTTTTTATTTTTGGCACGCATCACAAAACTCGGACCGATGCGTAATTGGCAGAACTTAGACTGACGGGCAAATAAAAAAACTTGACCTAACGCACACACCTCCTGTCATTCTTTGCGCAACTGCTTGAGCACACACAAAACTAGAATAGGTGTGCACAACTTCCTTTGTGCATGCGCTAATATTTACCCAAAACTTTATGTGTCAATAGGCCTCCACCACTATTACTTTGCTCGTCTTCGATCCAAGTGTCTCATGGAATGACCAATGCAATGGACAATACTGTCTATAAGAGCTATTGGACGAACTCCTTGAATTGGCTATCAAGCTCATTGAGGTTGTCCTGAAGTTCCTTAGTGAGATGAACATTCACATATGCGTCGGCTGTTATGACTTGAGGAGACGTCAGATATACTTTTTCCAATTTCTCAATCAAGGGACCAACAACAACCTGTTTGTCTATCAACTGGGTATAGAAGATTAAGACCTTATCATTTGCAGTAGTGATGAGCTCTGATATGCTTTGTTGCTCAGCGTGGGCTGCAATGATCTCTTTTTTCTTGGACACAATAGTTTCCATCACAGTGGCGCGCTTGCCTGGAGGTAAAGAAGCCAAACTACTCTTTTGTTGCGTGATTGCAACCTCGGTCGCATAGATTCAGTCATCAATGGTAGTCAACTCAAGCAGATTATGTAGATGATTCCATAAGGTGAAGTTGTAGTCGACCACACTTAAAAATTCCTCCACCCCATGTTGGCCATCTTGGACAGTTACTTTGGCCAACATAAGTTTGTGTTGCAACTAAATTTCCTTCGGGCTCATTTGATGGAGTGGCGGATGAAGAGTTGTAAGTTGTGAGTCCAAATTTTGTAGGCGAGCCTTCATGGCTAAAAGCTTAATATAGGGGAAATGTCACGCCCTTGTGATGAAGTAGTCGGTATTTGCACATATATATTTTCCACCATCCTGATAAGATCAATGAATGTTGTACTAATTTTAGTATATTGAGCCTATGTGGTTGCATATGCCGCAAATTATGTATCATACTTATTATACAAGTCCTGGTGATCCTAAACCTCCTTTTGATAATGTTCACTCATCTCATTATCCGTGGCAATGCCTAATTGATGTTGGAGTTGTAGTTGTTCATGAGCATGACCAAGTGTTTGGTGTCATTCACTCAATTTTGAGAGTAGGGTGGAAACACAGTCATGCACTACGGGGGTCAAAATTGGTGCAAATAGGATGTCAGTACTAGCCAGGTCCACTAGATTTGGGACTGATGGGTCAAGTTGAAGAACCCATGTAGGATCACTGAAACTGCTCACTAACGTTGGTGGTCGAGGTAGAGTGTCAAATGTTGACATTATGCCCCTGAGTTGGCGACAAAGATGGTCAATATTTTGAATGGCCTCCCCCTGTATTTGTTGTTGCAATAACAACTGCCATTTGAGCGCATCAATCAAAGTCACTACGCTAGGTGCTATTGAAATATTGTAATTGCAAAGTGTATTCTATTTATTATTGAAATATTATCCATCAGATCAATCCCTTTTTGTGGATTCATCACGTCGGGCATTGTAATTGACCAAATCCCCCTTTGCGGATTGGTCAAACCCTAATTGTATTATGCAAATTAAGAAGGCATCCCCCAAGCCTAATTAAATTGGTTTTAACCACTAAGAAGACAAGTCAGCCTTGCCCAATGAGGAGACACCCTTCTAGTGCATGCCAACGTGTATAAATAAATGAAGCCAATGCCTCATTAACTCACTCACTCATTCGTTCATCAAGTGCGCAAGTTTGGTAGTTGCAGTTGGGAGAAGAAGGAAGAGAGAGGCACATTGCTCAATGTTGGATATTCTCTAGTGTTTTGGTTTATTGTCTTGGCATTGTATTGTCCATCTATATTAAGGAAGTTTTTGCTGGGTTTTCTCCCCCATGAGGGTTTCCCAGGATAAATATTGTGTATCTTTTGATTGTATTTATCTCAATGATCCTACCTATGCTATTGTTATCTAGTAAATTGAAAAGAAACCTAATAATAGCTCAAAAATTAACATGGTATCAGAGCTAAGATGAAGAGAGCACCTTTCACTAGATAAGCAAAAACGCCATTGTTGTTGTACAAGAAAATTAGGGTTTTCTATTGAAGAGGAATTTTAGCCTAAAACTCATCAAGGAAGTGTGCCCTAGCCTAGCTAACTCTTTGGTAGCATCAACACAATTTTTTCAGTGGGCGGAACTCCCAGAATGTGAAATCCTAGTTTTCACTGGTACTAGAAAACCAGAAAACCAGGAAACCAGAACTAGTACTAGAAGTTCTAGTCTAGAATTTCATAGGCCCAGTTTGAAGGGGAAAATTTTGGATTTTCTGAAATCTGAATGCACCAGGCTACTCGCCTCAGCGAAGCGCACCTCTTGGTAAGTTCAAATTAAATTCTGAGCATTTTCAATTTTTTTCTTCCTAGCTCTAGGTTAAGATGTCTGCAAGCACTAAGCTTGTTGACAAGCTAGAAGGTGTAGATAACTTTTGTGCCTGGAAGTATATGATTGCACTCATTCTTGAAGAAAATGACCTAGCAAGATTCATTAAAGAAGATGTACTAGAACCTACCGTTGCTACAACTAAAGAAAAACACCAAAAGAACACGGTTAGGGATAAAAGGATCATTGCAAACTCCATTAAAGATCACTTGCTTCCTCAAGTGTCTTCAAAGAAAGATCACTTGATCACAGGAAGATGAATCTAAGAACTCAACTAAAAAATACAAGGATGTAGAAAGGAGAAACAATTCAAGAATATTTCTCTAAAATATCACAATTCAAAGAACAACTAGAAGCAATTGGTGATACCCTAGATGAAGATGAACTCATAATGAAAACTCTTAATGGTCTCACAAGACTTTGAAATGCGTTCATCCAAACCATTTGTACAAGAAAGGAGAAACTACATTTTGACAGTCTGTGGAAAGAATGTATTCAAGAAGAAGTAAGAGTAACTAACTGAGAAGCAATATTATCAAGAGATTAAGATCAAGCACTAACTGCTCATACTAAAGGAGGAAGGAAGAGGTCTCACTTCCAAAAGGAAACTCATCAACATAAGGAGTCTCACTCCCCAAACAAATTCAACCATAAATAATCTCACCCTCCAAGGAGATTCCAGAAGTTTCAAAAAGGTCAAAGAAGAGAAAAGGATTTATCATCCTACCAATGTTACCATTGTGACAAGATGGGACATATTGCTAAGAATTGTCTAGCTAGAAGAGAAGAATACAAGACGAGAAACAGAAGGCACCATGCGCATACAGTTGAATATGAAGAGCCACCCACAAATATGATAAAAGAACAGATTGAAGACTATGTCTTAATCTCTGCCTTCTCAGGATTAGTGTCACCTGATGAGGATACTTGGCTCATAGATAGTGGTGCTTCCAAGCACATGACAGGTCAAAGAGACATTCTCTCTAACCTTACAAAAAATAACTTTCCCCAGAAAGTTACACTTGGAGATGATTACCAGTACCCTATCAAAGGAGTAGGAGAGTCAAATTACAAACTTGATTTAGGGACCCCAATGAAGATGAAGGATGTACTATATGTACCAGGTTTGACAAAGAACTTACTTTATATCTCATCTTTAGATGAGAAATGCTTCATAGTTTCTTTCATAGATGGAGAAGTTCTTATGTGGCCTAAAGGAAAAACCATAGGAGATGCAATTGTTATTGGAACAAAAGAAGGTGGCTTGTATTAGCTAAAAGGTCACTCAGAAGTAGCCTTGTATCATTCCATTGAGAATCCATGTGAACTTTGGCATAGAAGACTAGCTCACATCAACTACAAGGCATTACCATATGTAAGCAAGGTAGTCACAGGTCTACCAGAATACAAGGTTGACCATGAAGGTGTGTGCAATGGATGTGCACAAGGAAATAACATCAAAAACCCTTTCCCGAAGAGAGAAAGTAAAGCAAAAGGAATCTTAGAGCTCATCCTCTCAGATGTATGTGGCCCAATGCCACCAACCTCCATTAGTGGGTATGTATACTATGTATCTTTTATTGATGACTATTCTCGCAAAACCCGGGTTTACTTTTTGAAATCAAAAGATGAAGTGTTTGGTAAATTAAAGGAATTCAAAGCCTTGATAGAGAACCTCTCTGAAAGAAAGATCAAGATACTCAGGTTAGATAATGGAGGAGAATACACCTCAAAAGAGTTTGTAAAATTTTGTAAAGATTCCGGGATCAAGAGGGATCTCACCACTCCCTACAATCCTCAACAAAATGGTGTAGCAGAAATAAAGAACATAACTATAATGGAAGCAATGAAGACTATGATCCACGATCAAGATCTTCCAATGCAATTATGGGTAGAAGCAGCAAGAACAACAATGTATGTACATAAAAAATTATCCCATAGTGCACTTGGATTCAAAACCCCCGAAGAGATGTTCTCCATAAAGAATCCAGAAGTAAGCCATCTCAAAATATTTGGTTGTCCAGTATTTGTACACGTTTCGAAAGAGAAGAGAACCAAGCTGGACCCTTCAGGTAAGAAGGGAATATTTGTTGGATACTGTGAGGTATCAAAGGCCTTTAGAATTTATTTACCAGGTTACCATCATATCGATATCAACATAGATGTAACCTTTGATGAAGACACATCACTCAAGAAATAAATGAGAGGCCAGTTTGAAGAAGTATATGAAGAAGAACCTGTAGCTCCGAGAGTTGTAGAACCAGTGAGGGAAGTCATAACTTCCCCCGATGAGGAGATTCCAAAATATCGTGACATAATATAATCTCAAGAACCTCCCCAGATGACGATCTCCCACAAGAGAAAGCCAGCATGGGCAAGGGAAATTATTCAAGATGGAGAGAAGTATGGTGCCCTCGAAGGAACCATGAGACAAGTCAAGAAACCCCAAGCCATTCTGCAGTTACATGGATTTGATGTGTGATATTTTAGAAAAGGAGCCTACTTGCTTTGAAGAATCCATTCAGAAGAAAGAATGGTCACATTCCATGATAGAAGAAAATTAATCCATTATAAAGAATGATGTATGGGAAATAGTTCCCAGACCAATGAGCAAGGATGCAATATCTTCCAAATGGCTATACAAGATAAAACTTGTTGCTGATGGAAGTATTGAGAAATATAAATAAATATTTGTAGCTTGTGGATTTTATCAAAAGGAAGTCATTGATTATGAAGAGACATTTGCTCCTATATCTAGATACACTTCAATCAGAACCATCATATCCCTTGCAACTAAGATGAAATGGAAGTTACACCAGATGGGCGTGAAAACAACTTTATTAAATGGTGTCATTGAAGATGAAGTGTATATAGAACAACCTCAAGGGTTTGAGGTTGAAGATAGAAAAAATCATGTCTGCAGATTGAAGAAGGCTTTGTACGGATTGAAACAAGCTCCTAGAGCTTGGTATGGAAGAATTGACAGTTTCCTGATGAGCTTGGGCTTTATCAAGAGTAAAGATGACTCTAATATTTACTTCAAGGTTATGAATGATGAGCCTGTTATATTTTTGTTGTATGTGGATGACTTATTTCTAACTGGAGAAGAAAATATCATCATTGCTTGTAAGAAGAAGCTCGCTGCAGAATTTGAGATGAAAGAACTTGGCCTAATGCCCTAATTTGGTACACAATTTCCTAGATTAATTGTTGGTACCAATGTTAAAATATTTTATCGTGGGAGTCTTGGGCAGTAGGTTCATTGCCTTCATGTAGTGATAGGAATCAGGGGGTGGAAAACTTAGGGCCAGTCCCAAAAACTCATTCAAACCTTAGAGAGGGCCTCTAGAGGACCATGGCGAGGAGTATCAAAATCCAATTATAATGGAAGTCCTTCTTGAGGTTTTGGGAATCCAAGTAGTCATCAATGAATTCATTCAATATATAACGTGGCTAGGCAATATCGCCCCCTGTGAGACATCGCTCAGCTATGATGACCACCCTGAGTGGGCACTCCTTTGAAAGATTGCAGGGGATTTTACAGGCGAGCAGTTGGGTAGAAAATCAAACCAGCTGAGCACTGATTTTAGAAATGATTTTCCCATGTGTGCCCCTATGTGTACTGTACTTACCATATACCTCATTCTATGTAGCATATTTCACAAATAATTCTTTTTCGAATTCTTTGTCGTGCATGAGTAAGCCTATAACCCTACGAATTGTTGTTGCATCCACCAGATATCCCCCCCCTCCCCCTCCAACCAAAGGTAACCCCCATGGAGGTGAGTAAATAAAAAGTGGACACAGATGGTCACTGACCCCTCATGGAAAAAGTGAGGGAAATATACCAGGGACAATATGTCGGTTTGACGAAGTAGTTTAGCCCACTCTCGTGTGATTACCAATCATTGGTAGTTTTCACTTTGGACCAGCTTTGCATAGTTGTGAAAAGTCAGGGTATGGAATTGATTAGGGTCTTGAGAATCATAATTGACAAAATGCACATCCTACACTCTTCATGTCTAAGATCCTATGAAGCTGACGCGTTGAGGCAATAGAGGATTTGTTATTTTTCTATCTTGGGCAGTCTTGGATTTATTTTAGCCCCGTGGCTTGCTTGATGAAGACATTTAAACTATTTTTGTTGGGTTCGACTAAGTGATATTGTTGGGTTGTTGACATTGTACTTCTCCTTGCTTTTTCTCTATGGTTCTACTGTTATGAAGTTGTGAACCATTTCTTGTAGAAATAGTAATGTCAATGACTAGCTGGCCAACTATTAAATCAGAGAGAGGAAAGTTTCCAAGTGGGTATGGAGGTACAATTAGTAAGGTATGCATCAAATCATTAATAACTTGGAGTGTCTTAGTGTGTCCATTGACTTCCACTAGAACATTTCTCCCTCTACTATCCTAGACGTCTCATCAGACGTAAATGATCGAGAGCTTCATGAGGTGGCCCCACTAGCATTCTAGATTTCCGAACCACATCATCCCTTTTACAATCCTGGTGCATGGATACTCCTTTTTATTTCCAAACATGCGTAATATTTTACAGTGATATGAACACTTACTACTAGTTACCACCTTAATAGGCTTCCCTGTAGGTACCATACAATGGAGGTGTCACTTTTTATGGTATGAAAAGATTGGGGTTGTCGTACTTTAATTGTGATAGTGACATCCTCATACATGAACATGTCTTATTTTCCAAGGTTGTTGCACATGCTTCCTATGCACCCTTGCATCAGTTCACCCTTAGTTAGTTGGTCGTAGTGACCCTTGGTGGGTTGTAGCACCTTTTCACACGTGCCCATCTAGTAAGTTGTCGCCAATGAGGAAATTGGCTTGACCTTTTTGGATATGTTGGCATCCACCGACTGCCACCTACTTGATTACTCCTATGGGATACGTTTGTTTGCTCAATGGGGTTAAGTGGGATTGAATGGTTGGATGTTCATTCATAAGCCATGGCCATATCAATTCTCTACGCATGTGGCTCACTTACTTTCCCAATAGAAAACCAAGGAACCGGGGAACAAAGTTCTTGTTAGAATATAGAGGATTGTGCTCGTTTAACCATTGACGATACCCTCATCACCCAACCACAGGCCTTAAGCCACCCTCCGAGCACCTTGACCTTGA
>JZKD02S0658336.1:0-15516 GCA_000966675.3 Picea glauca
GCTATTGTTGGGGTTCTGGCTGATCCTAAAGAGGTAAATAAATTTAGCAGGCATGGACAGGTCTATTGATGAGTGAGCTCCTATTTGTCAGACTGATTGTCTTTTGTCTCTTGGTTTTTTTTCATGTTTATGAAGGCGCGGGCAGGTATTCAAGAGGTTCACTTTCTTCCTTTCAACCCAACTGACAAACGAACTGCACTCACCTATATTGATAGGGAAGGCAGAATGCATAGAGTTAGCAAAGGTGCACCTGAGCAGGTTGAGCTTTACCTTTGATTGTTGCTTCTTTCCCTCTTATGAAACAGAAGGTCTGCTAACAATTAGTTAGATAATTTTATACTCCATCCATATCAATCTCATTTGGTTTTAATTGTTTTTCCAGATCCTTGCCCTAGCACACAACAAGTCAGAAATTGAGCGCAAAGTCCATACTGTGATAAGCAAGTTTGCTGACCGTGGACTTCGTTCTCTTGCAATTGCCTATCAGGTTATTAATCTGCCTGGACTTTAGGTGCAAACTCTCTTTATCAATTGCTGTGCATACGCATTTTTGAACTTGCCTTGCATGTTTTAAATGTTTATAGGAGGTACCAGATGGCAAGAAGGAAAGTCCAGGAGGACCCTGGCAATTTGTTGGCCTCATGCCCCTTTTTGATCCTCCACGCCATGACAGTGCAGAAACAATAAGAAGGGCTCTCAACCTGGGTGTGAGTGTTAAAATGATCACAGGTATGGATGATTTTTTTTTTGTGTGATTATTTAGAATGTGGAATAGATGTCAACCAGTTCCTTGTATTGAGGGATGGTACTGTTAACATCTATTCATCTTGTTGTGGCTGCATAGTTATTTATGATTGCAATTTGCAAATATATGAAGCAAAATAATTTAATTTTCCTTCAATAATTCATCAGGAGATCAGCTAGCTATAGGCAAGGAGACAGGCCGTCGATTGGGGATGGGTACAAACATGTATCCATCATCATCATTATTAGGTCAGGCCAGAGATGACTCTGCTGAAGCTCTAGAAATTGATGATTTGATTGAGAAGGCTGATGGTTTTGCTGGTGTCTTCCCTGGTAAGCACTCTATTTTATTTTTCTTTGTTTTAATGTTGGTATCTTCATCCTGAGAAGCTATAGTGAAGGTTACTATGTCATCTCAAAATTACCCAGGCATCGCTGCTAACCTTTCTTGGCTAGCTGCAAATTGGTGAATCACTAACATCAGCAGTTCCTCAAAAATTAGAACATGCAGTAGTTTCCTGTTTTTTATACCATATCTTAATAATCCCATCCCTGTATTCTGAATGCAGAACATAAATATGAGATAGTTAAACGACTGCAAGCAAGAAAACACATTTGTGGCATGACTGGTGATGGTGTCAATGATGCACCGGCACTTAAGAAGGCAGATATTGGAATTGCTGTTGCAGATGCAACGGATGCAGCCCGAAGTGCATCTGATATCGTTCTCACAGAGCCAGGCTTGAGTGTTATCATTAGTGCTGTGTTAACAAGCCGTGCAATATTTCAACGCATGAAGAATTACACTGTAAGTTTATTTGACTTGCACTCAGCTTTGAATCAAGTAACTATAATTCCTTTTAATTTAATGGGGAAGCTTTGGCTAGATATTCTTATTACATGATACTGACAATGTTTAATATTTGATTGCATGTCACTCAGATTTATGCTGTTTGTATAACAATACGTATTGTGGTAAGTTTTTATTTGATAATATCATGTCATTAAGTTGATGTAAGTGATTTTCTTTTGGCTGGTTAAAGAAGGAAAACCAATCTTATAATTATTGAATGAGGTGTACATGCCAAGACAATTAATAGGGAAAACCAAAAGTTTTGTGTTTTGCTTCTTGTTTCTTGTTTCTAATCCCTACACCAAAGTTATAAATGGAAGGTCTCTATTTTGGTGTTGTGACTGAGTATGTAGTTATTGATACTACACATTAGGGTGTTTGCATGATCTTATTTTGTAATTTATTCTATTTTCTAAATTCTGAAAGCCTGCTCTTTTGCAGTCTCTCGTTTTTATCTAAGAATATGTTTTTAGTTGTCATTTGTTGGACATTAAATGAATTATCTTATCTTTATCTTATCTCTAATAAATTTTCTATTTGTGAAACAGTTAGGTTTCATGCTTTTGGCATTAATATGGAAGTTTGATTTTCCACCATTCATGGTACTGATAATTGCTATATTAAATGATGGTTAGTACTGTTCTTATTATTCTTTTACTCTTGCAATTTGCTACCCGTATTTAGTTGATTGAAGGCATGCAAATGCAAAGTATATATTAGATGAAGTCCAATTGATTATTATTGAATTGGAACTGCTGTTTATGTTACTTTACCAGGTACCATAATGACAATCTCAAAAGACAAGGTGAAACCGTCACCTCTGCCAGATAGCTGGAACCTTTCAGAAATTTTTGCCACAGGGGTTATTATTGGCAGTTACCTAGCAATGATGACTGTCATATTTTTCTGGGTCACCTTCAAGACAGATTTCTTTCCAGTATGACAATTCTACTTAGATTAAAACAAAATCATTTTCTTATGCAAATTATTTGACGGGGTTTGAGAAATGGAAGAATTAAAAAGTTGTGTGAGTTTCCACTGTGGCTGGGCAGTCTGGTGCAGACTACCTAAGTGACAGCAGGAATGTGGGTGCCTAATAAGTGTGTTGTGTTTGAGCCCTGAGTTTTTCCACCTCAAATAAACAATGTTTGTTTCCTTTAAAATAAAATTTTATGATTTTTGTTCCTTGCTTTCAGAGAACATTTGGTGTTTCCAGTCTTCATATCCCGAGCGAAGAAAATACTCAGAAACTAAATTCCGCGGTTTATCTTCAAGTCAGCACTATAAGTCAGGCTCTCATATTTGTGACTCGATCTCGAAGCTGGTCTTTTGTAGAGCGTCCCGGCCTGTTGCTCGTAACTGCATTTGCTATTGCTCAATTGGTGGGTATTCCGATGCCTGGTTTGTCTTCTTTTTATGTCCTTACTTAGTTCTTGCATATACTTTTGAAACCTAAATGGCTTTTGTTGTTATCCATGTTACTCATCTCACAGGGTGCAACATTAATTGCTGTCTATTTGGACTTGGAATTTGCATCTATAAGGGGCATAGGCTGGGGCTGGGCCGGGGTAATATGGCTTTACAACATAATCTTTTACCTTCCACTTGATCTTATCAAGTTTGCAATTCGGTATGCCATCAGTGGAAAGGCATGGGATTTACTTATTCAGCAAAGGGTATGTTAATCATTCATCCCCATATCACCATTGATTGGATAGGAATGATGATGTGCCAAGGATAAGTGTTTTTCAAGGATGTATAAATCATAATTACGCAAATCACTTTAAACAGGATAAGTAGGGAATATTTGTTACCTCGTTGAAATAATATTGCCATGTCCTTGGATTGATGAGGAAAATCTGCTTGCAAAACTACTGATGATTAGCTTTTAATTATTGTGTGTTTCAGGTTGCCTTTACCACCCAGAAGGATTTTGGAAGAGAGGCCAGAGAGATAAGATGGGCTCATGCTCAGAGGACTTTGCATGGATTACAACCACCAGACACAAAACTGTTTGGTGACAGAAGCAGCTTCAGGGAGCTCAATCAAATGGCCGAAGAGGCAAAAAGACGTGCTGAAATTGCAAGGTGAGATTAATTTTCTTTTTGATTTGTACTATATTTCTTTGCTATTTTTCACTTGCTTTCTTCCCTATGGTTACTAAATAGAAAAGCAGCTTCAGTCTAATTATTATTTGAACTTGTCTTTACAGGCTGAGAGAGATAAATACTTTGAAGGGGCATGTGGAGTCTGTTGTAAGGCTCAAGGGTTTGGATATTAATACAATTCAACAGTCATACACTGTCTGAGGGATGCTTCTTTTTGTACTTTTATATTGTAGAAAGAATCAAGCAGCATCTGCACTCCAGTGAAAAGAGCGTTTAGTGCTACAAATTACCACCACTTGGATCATGGTGGTGATAAAATAGTGTAAATGTTTGTTGGTTTTATTGGTTATGTATATTACTATATATTTTAAAATGGGATATTTCACCATAAGTCTAAAGTAACTCTACGAGTTGCCATGTTGGCCAGTACAATGGAGTGGGGCCAAACCCCTTTGCCATATTGGCATGTACAAGTAAGATTAGTTATATGGGTAGAACTGAAAGAATTGGCCAATTTTGAAAGTTTATGTACATTTTCTTCTGGTCCAGTATAATTTTGCCGCCTTTTATTTTTACCCAAATAACTGTTTAGTTGTGGACTTGCACAATAAATACAAAAAAATATTTTTTGAAGAACCCAAATTTATCCATTATTTTGTCATTATTCTCACTTTTGAGTTTCCCATGAAATTATGAAACCAAATAAGTGCATACCATCAAATTATTATGAAAAAAATTTGAAGATAATTCATGAAGTTTGGTAGCAGTTTGAGATAAAATTGATATTGAATTTAAATGTATTTTGTTGGGAATTTTTTTTATAGACGTTGGTACAATATATTCTCCAGATAACAAAAGAATGTAAATTACATGGTTGGAGTGCAAACCTGGGAGCGAGGTCAAGGTCTCATATTTGCAGGCAATTTTTATATTCAAGTGATTCATGCATAGGAACATCACAATTCCTTTTGGTTTTACGAGGCTAGCTATAAGGTTGGAGCAATTGAGCCTGCATGCTAACAAGGGCCTGACTGCTGAAATTCCTAGGGAGTTTGGTAACTTGTGGTGATTATAGTTGATGATACTCTCAGAGCAATATTCATGGGAGTATGCCACCAGAGTTGTGGTGTATAAATAGTCTTTTGCATTTAGATTTGAGTTACATTTCTTCAAGGGACAAAATCTCTGTCAGAATGGAGAGTTTAAGTAGCTTGTTATGCCTTAAGAACCCATTCTAGCATTGCTTGGGAATCTGAGGGCAACACAGAAGCTCTATTTGAGCTCCTGTTCCTTGATAGGCCACATTCCTGTGGCTTTACTGAACCTGAAAAACTTGGAGTTCATAGCTTTCAGCAACAATAAAATCATAGGTAGATTCCTGCCCTCTTTGTGAAGTTGACAGAGCCTCCAGTATTTTATATTGGATAAGGATCCAATGTTTTCTCATTTGTGTGCTGAATTTGGGAATCTCAGAAAGCTTCAGGAGCTCAGGCTTGCTAATGCTGGGTACCTGGGTTCAAATCTCGTGACTTGAGAAAACTTTTGAATCTAACCTCTTTGTCTTTGGATAACAACATGCTCTCGCGCGGGATACCCCTGATTATAGGCAATCTTTCTCACGTGTACCACCTTAATCTGAGTGGTAACGTTCTTTCAGGGGCAAGTCCCTTTTTCTTCAGAGATCTTTCACAGGCTGGATAAGAATATAGATTTGAAGGAGAACTTGGTTTTGTGCATCAATGCATTGCAAGCTATGCAAAGTTCTGAGTACTTCAGTCTGGGTGTGTGCGTGGAGCTTCGCCCATCAAAGCAAATGGGAAAGTCGTCGAAAAAATCTAGGGCAGTCTCCCTGCATGTAATGCATTAGAAAATCAATATGTATGTTTTAGGAAGTTGGATAGTAAATGCTTTACTAGCTTGACAAATATAGCTTTCTTCTGTTGAGACCCAATTTGTTTTGAGCTTTGAGATCTCAAGTTTGAAGGGAAAAATGAATACATCGATAATTTTTTTGCTGGGATTCATGTTTTAGTTGGTAAGTAAGTTTTTTTGCCATGCTCCTTTTCTGAACCAGAACTGCGGAGTTTTTTCGAGGAATGCTTTAGTAACAATTTTCCGGTTTCCTTACTTTTCAGTTCAGTTTCTATGAATAAGAAAATCTGTAACCAGATTAGCTCCATGCAATCATATGCATATGAGTCATTAATTCGTTTGGCAATATAATATGCATTATGCACATTGTTCGATTAGATGCAACCTCATTTTATTTAGAGTGTAAAGCCAGCTAGAGAAGAGACAGCTGTTAAAAGTTGGCATCTGAACTCGGGGAAACAGAAAACACTGTTAAAAGTTGGCATCTGAACTCGGGGAAACAGAAAACAAGAGAGTCAAAATGTGTCTTACTGATTAATGGAATGGGTCCCCCTATGGGCCATATCATTTGCCCCTCTGTTATTTCACTGTTAGATCCCTTTTCCTTTTTCTATGGGTATTTGCCTTTACTTGAGATTAATTTGGTGTTTCCATTTTCAGAATCTCGGTATTGAATAAACCTAAATGATCTCGCTCAATGAGGATCACCAATGTCTAGCCAAATGCAAAATGCAAAATGGCTATTTCAAGACACATTCAGATTTTCATTGGAATAGAGTAGATTAGTAGTCTCATAGCAATATTAATGTCAGTTAAATCAGACTTAAAATGATCAATATATGACCAAAATATATCGAAAAAGTAAAATAGTTAGACTATTAAAATATTAATATATGACCAAAATAGATCGAAAAAGTAACTATTAACTTAAGAAGATCAATATATGACTAAAATAGATCGAAAAAGTAAAATAGTTAGACTATTAAAATATCAATATATCAAAAAAGTAAAATAGTTAGACTATTCCATATTAATGTTTTGGGATGGTTGATAGTCGACCAAAATAGATCCAAAAAGTAAAATTGTTACTCTACTCCATATTAATGTTTCTGATTGGTGGCTCTTTCCAACTAAGTAGTTTACTTTCTCATCAAAATCACCCAACATATGCCCATGGGTTATGTTAATTGTTTTTATGTTTGTAATACCTTTCACGTTCGCTCTCTATGTTTTGTCCTCATAGCCCAACATTCCATAGCCATACCTTCCAAAACATTGTTCAAATCTCTAAATCAACACTTTCTTCTATTTTGGTTTCCTATGAGCTTTTGTGCTCCATAGATTGTTGTTCCCTAGTCATATTGGTAGGTAATCCACTCAAGTGTGGCGAGGTTATAGGAAGGAAACAAGTAAATTTATTAGATCTTTTCCTTGCATTATGGAATAATGTTGGCTCAATCGCACTTGCGCACGTATTTCCTAATGCTAGGGGGTAGAAGACCCAAGGTTCGTCCAAAGTTTGACTAAAAAAAACCCCAATGCATCGACATATCAATCTTCAGCCAAAGACTGAAGAATGTCTCACTTGAGATGCCATGAGGATCACAGAGACCATCTGGTCTTGTGTTGATGATGATGAAGGACTAATTGGACAAAATTCCATCCGGGTGGGCATTTAGAACATCCATTGAAAACAACTTAATACTAACAATATGTAACAACAATACACACATATCCACTTAACACATAAGTAACGCATCATAGGACCATAATTATCGCAGTTTTATTATCTTCATTCCATCACCACAAATATACCTTAAGCAATCCATTCATTGACAACAACATAACCTTTCTCTATTATTCATTTGCCCAATATTACATTACACAACACCATGTGCTTTCTTTAGACTTTGTAAATGTGATAGACTCAAACTTACAACCAGGGACATTACAAACATAGGCTCAGAGCGAGCCCAATGACAACAATACCCACCACAACTATCACAACACCAACCAACTGACTAACAAGTTAGCTAACTTTATTTTTGTTGTTGTTGCTCCCTTTTATTTGTTTCTCGCCTATGGCACTCTGTCACTTTCAATTATTCCCCACTCGTTCCTCTGACTGCTAGTCCCGCACACTTCTGTCAACCACATGCATTCCACATAGCCTCTTAGGAATTGTGGCAATTTCAACTACCTTGCTAGCTCATCTTATTTTTGCGCCACGTTCTCTTGTGTTGCCTGTTGTAATCATTTGGGGATATTTCTCGAACATTTTTTCTTGATTCCGACGTGCATGCAGTGTCTTTTTTATTTTTGGCACGCATCACAAAACTCGGACCGATGCGTAATTGGCAGAACTTAGACTGACGGGCAAATAAAAAAACTTGACCTAACGCACACACCTCCTGTCATTCTTTGCGCAACTGCTTGAGCACACACAAAACTAGAATAGGTGTGCACAACTTCCTTTGTGCATGCGCTAATATTTACCCAAAACTTTATGTGTCAATAGGCCTCCACCACTATTACTTTGCTCGTCTTCGATCCAAGTGTCTCATGGAATGACCAATGCAATGGACAATACTGTCTATAAGAGCTATTGGACGAACTCCTTGAATTGGCTATCAAGCTCATTGAGGTTGTCCTGAAGTTCCTTAGTGAGATGAACATTCACATATGCGTCGGCTGTTATGACTTGAGGAGACGTCAGATATACTTTTTCCAATTTCTCAATCAAGGGACCAACAACAACCTGTTTGTCTATCAACTGGGTATAGAAGATTAAGACCTTATCATTTGCAGTAGTGATGAGCTCTGATATGCTTTGTTGCTCAGCGTGGGCTGCAATGATCTCTTTTTTCTTGGACACAATAGTTTCCATCACAGTGGCGCGCTTGCCTGGAGGTAAAGAAGCCAAACTACTCTTTTGTTGCGTGATTGCAACCTCGGTCGCATAGATTCAGTCATCAATGGTAGTCAACTCAAGCAGATTATGTAGATGATTCCATAAGGTGAAGTTGTAGTCGACCACACTTAAAAATTCCTCCACCCCATGTTGGCCATCTTGGACAGTTACTTTGGCCAACATAAGTTTGTGTTGCAACTAAATTTCCTTCGGGCTCATTTGATGGAGTGGCGGATGAAGAGTTGTAAGTTGTGAGTCCAAATTTTGTAGGCGAGCCTTCATGGCTAAAAGCTTAATATAGGGGAAATGTCACGCCCTTGTGATGAAGTAGTCGGTATTTGCACATATATATTTTCCACCATCCTGATAAGATCAATGAATGTTGTACTAATTTTAGTATATTGAGCCTATGTGGTTGCATATGCCGCAAATTATGTATCATACTTATTATACAAGTCCTGGTGATCCTAAACCTCCTTTTGATAATGTTCACTCATCTCATTATCCGTGGCAATGCCTAATTGATGTTGGAGTTGTAGTTGTTCATGAGCATGACCAAGTGTTTGGTGTCATTCACTCAATTTTGAGAGTAGGGTGGAAACACAGTCATGCACTACGGGGGTCAAAATTGGTGCAAATAGGATGTCAGTACTAGCCAGGTCCACTAGATTTGGGACTGATGGGTCAAGTTGAAGAACCCATGTAGGATCACTGAAACTGCTCACTAACGTTGGTGGTCGAGGTAGAGTGTCAAATGTTGACATTATGCCCCTGAGTTGGCGACAAAGATGGTCAATATTTTGAATGGCCTCCCCCTGTATTTGTTGTTGCAATAACAACTGCCATTTGAGCGCATCAATCAAAGTCACTACGCTAGGTGCTATTGAAATATTGTAATTGCAAAGTGTATTCTATTTATTATTGAAATATTATCCATCAGATCAATCCCTTTTTGTGGATTCATCACGTCGGGCATTGTAATTGACCAAATCCCCCTTTGCGGATTGGTCAAACCCTAATTGTATTATGCAAATTAAGAAGGCATCCCCCAAGCCTAATTAAATTGGTTTTAACCACTAAGAAGACAAGTCAGCCTTGCCCAATGAGGAGACACCCTTCTAGTGCATGCCAACGTGTATAAATAAATGAAGCCAATGCCTCATTAACTCACTCACTCATTCGTTCATCAAGTGCGCAAGTTTGGTAGTTGCAGTTGGGAGAAGAAGGAAGAGAGAGGCACATTGCTCAATGTTGGATATTCTCTAGTGTTTTGGTTTATTGTCTTGGCATTGTATTGTCCATCTATATTAAGGAAGTTTTTGCTGGGTTTTCTCCCCCATGAGGGTTTCCCAGGATAAATATTGTGTATCTTTTGATTGTATTTATCTCAATGATCCTACCTATGCTATTGTTATCTAGTAAATTGAAAAGAAACCTAATAATAGCTCAAAAATTAACATGGTATCAGAGCTAAGATGAAGAGAGCACCTTTCACTAGATAAGCAAAAACGCCATTGTTGTTGTACAAGAAAATTAGGGTTTTCTATTGAAGAGGAATTTTAGCCTAAAACTCATCAAGGAAGTGTGCCCTAGCCTAGCTAACTCTTTGGTAGCATCAACACAGTTTTTTCAGTGGGCGGAACTCCTAGAATGTGAAATCCTAGTTTTCACTGGTACTAGAAAACCAGAAAACCAGGAAACCAGAACTAGTACTAGAAGTTCTAGTCTAGAATTTCACAGGCCCAGTTTGAAGGGGAAAATTTTGGATTTTCTGAAATCTGAATGCACCAGGCTACTCGCCTCAGCGAAGCGCACCTCTTGGTAAGTTCACATTAAATTCTGAGCATTTTCAATTTTTTTCTTCCTAGCTCCAGGTTAAGATGTCTGCAAGCACTAAGCTTGTTGACAAGCTAGAAGGTGTAGATAAATTTTGTGCCTGGAAGTATATGATTGCACTCATTCTTGAAGAAAATGACCTAGCAATATTCATTAAAGAAGATGTACTAGAACCTACCGTTGCTACAACTAAAGAAAAACACCAAAAGAACACGGTTAGGGCTAAAAGGATCATTGCAAACTCCATTAAAGATCACTTGCTTCCTCAAGTGTCTTCAAAGAAAGATCACTTGATCACAGGAAGATGAATCTAAGAACTCAACTAAAAAATACAAGGATGTAGAAAGGAGAAACAATTCAAGAATATTTCTCTAAAATATCACAATTCAAAGAACAACTAGAAGCAATTGGTGATACCCTAGATGAAGATGAACTCATAATGAAAACTCTTAATGGTCTCACAAGACTTTGAAATGCGTTCATCCAAACCATTTGTACAAGAAAGGAGAAACTACATTTTGACAGTCTGTGGAAAGAATGTATTCAAGAAGAAGTAAGAGTAACTAACTGAGAAGCAATATTATCAAGAGATTAAGATCAAGCACTAACTGCTCATACTAAAGGAGGAAGGAAGAGGTCTCACTTCCAAAAGGAAACTCATCAACATAAGGAGTCTCACTCCCCAAACAAATTCAACCATAAATAATCTCACCCTCCAAGGAGATTCCAGAAGTTTCAAAAAGGTCAAAGAAGAGAAAAGGATTTATCATCCTACCAATGTTACCATTGTGACAAGATGGGACATATTGCTAAGAATTGTCTAGCTAGAAGAGAAGAATACAAGACGAGAAACAGAAGGCACCATGCGCATACAGTTGAATATGAAGAGCCACCCACAAATATGATAAAAGAACAGATTGAAGACTATGTCTTAATCTCTGCCTTCTCAGGATTAGTGTCACCTGATGAGGATACTTGGCTCATAGATAGTGGTGCTTCCAAGCACATGACAGGTCAAAGAGACATTCTCTCTAACCTTACAAAAAATAACTTTCCCCAGAAAGTTACACTTGGAGATGATTACCAGTACCCTATCAAAGGAGTAGGAGAGTCAAATTACAAACTTGATTTAGGGACCCCAATGAAGATGAAGGATGTACTATATGTACCAGGTTTGACAAAGAACTTACTTTATATCTCATCTTTAGATGAGAAATGCTTCATAGTTTCTTTCATAGATGGAGAAGTTCTTATGTGGCCTAAAGGAAAAACCATAGGAGATGCAATTGTTATTGGAACAAAAGAAGGTGGCTTGTATTAGCTAAAAGGTCACTCAGAAGTAGCCTTGTATCATTCCATTGAGAATCCATGTGAACTTTGGCATAGAAGACTAGCTCACATCAACTACAAGGCATTACCATATGTAAGCAAGGTAGTCACAGGTCTACCAGAATACAAGGTTGACCATGAAGGTGTGTGCAATGGATGTGCACAAGGAAATAACATCAAAAACCCTTTCCCGAAGAGAGAAAGTAAAGCAAAAGGAATCTTAGAGCTCATCCTCTCAGATGTATGTGGCCCAATGCCACCAACCTCCATTAGTGGGTATGTATACTATGTATCTTTTATTGATGACTATTCTCGCAAAACCCGGGTTTACTTTTTGAAATCAAAAGATGAAGTGTTTGGTAAATTAAAGGAATTCAAAGCCTTGATAGAGAACCTCTCTGAAAGAAAGATCAAGATACTCAGGTTAGATAATGGAGGAGAATACACCTCAAAAGAGTTTGTAAAATTTTGTAAAGATTCCGGGATCAAGAGGGATCTCACCACTCCCTACAATCCTCAACAAAATGGTGTAGCAGAAATAAAGAACATAACTATAATGGAAGCAATGAAGACTATGATCCACGATCAAGATCTTCCAATGCAATTATGGGTAGAAGCAGCAAGAACAACAATGTATGTACATAAAAAATTATCCCATAGTGCACTTGGATTCAAAACCCCCGAAGAGATGT
The DNA here is from genome assembly GCA_000966675.3 of Picea glauca. NCBI lineage: Eukaryota > Viridiplantae > Streptophyta > Pinopsida > Pinales > Pinaceae > Picea > Picea glauca. The sequence goes on from JZKD02S0658336.1 coordinate 12,346, forward strand.
TCTCCATAAAGAATCCAGAAGTAAGCCATCTCAAAATATTTGGTTGTCCAGTATTTGTACACGTTTCGAAAGAGAAGAGAACCAAGCTGGACCCTTCAGGTAAGAAGGGAATATTTGTTGGATACTGTGAGGTATCAAAGGCCTTTAGAATTTATTTACCAGGTTACCATCATATCGATATCAACATAGATGTAACCTTTGATGAAGACACATCACTCAAGAAATAAATGAGAGGCCAGTTTGAAGAAGTATATGAAGAAGAACCTGTAGCTCCGAGAGTTGTAGAACCAGTGAGGGAAGTCATAACTTCCCCCGATGAGGAGATTCCAAAATATCGTGACATAATATAATCTCAAGAACCTCCCCAGATGACGATCTCCCACAAGAGAAAGCCAGCATGGGCAAGGGAAATTATTCAAGATGGAGAGAAGTATGGTGCCCTCGAAGGAACCATGAGACAAGTCAAGAAACCCCAAGCCATTCTGCAGTTACATGGATTTGATGTGTGATATTTTAGAAAAGGAGCCTACTTGCTTTGAAGAATCCATTCAGAAGAAAGAATGGTCACATTCCATGATAGAAGAAAATTAATCCATTATAAAGAATGATGTATGGGAAATAGTTCCCAGACCAATGAGCAAGGATGCAATATCTTCCAAATGGCTATACAAGATAAAACTTGTTGCTGATGGAAGTATTGAGAAATATAAATAAATATTTGTAGCTTGTGGATTTTATCAAAAGGAAGTCATTGATTATGAAGAGACATTTGCTCCTATATCTAGATACACTTCAATCAGAACCATCATATCCCTTGCAACTAAGATGAAATGGAAGTTACACCAGATGGGCGTGAAAACAACTTTATTAAATGGTGTCATTGAAGATGAAGTGTATATAGAACAACCTCAAGGGTTTGAGGTTGAAGATAGAAAAAATCATGTCTGCAGATTGAAGAAGGCTTTGTACGGATTGAAACAAGCTCCTAGAGCTTGGTATGGAAGAATTGACAGTTTCCTGATGAGCTTGGGCTTTATCAAGAGTAAAGATGACTCTAATATTTACTTCAAGGTTATGAATGATGAGCCTGTTATATTTTTGTTGTATGTGGATGACTTATTTCTAACTGGAGAAGAAAATATCATCATTGCTTGTAAGAAGAAGCTCGCTGCAGAATTTGAGATGAAAGAACTTGGCCTAATGCCCTAATTTGGTACACAATTTCCTAGATTAATTGTTGGTACCAATGTTAAAATATTTTATCGTGGGAGTCTTGGGCAGTAGGTTCATTGCCTTCATGTAGTGATAGGAATCAGGGGGTGGAAAACTTAGGGCCAGTCCCAAAAACTCATTCAAACCTTAGAGAGGGCCTCTAGAGGACCATGGCGAGGAGTATCAAAATCCAATTATAATGGAAGTCCTTCTTGAGGTTTTGGGAATCCAAGTAGTCATCAATGAATTCATTCAATATATAACGTGGCTAGGCAATATCGCCCCCTGTGAGACATCGCTCAGCTATGATGACCACCCTGAGTGGGCACTCCTTTGAAAGATTGCAGGGGATTTTACAGGCGAGCAGTTGGGTAGAAAATCAAACCAGCTGAGCACTGATTTTAGAAATGATTTTCCCATGTGTGCCCCTATGTGTACTGTACTTACCATATACCTCATTCTATGTAGCATATTTCACAAATAATTCTTTTTCGAATTCTTTGTCGTGCATGAGTAAGCCTATAACCCTACGAATTGTTGTTGCATCCACCAGATATCCCCCCCCTCCCCCTCCAACCAAAGGTAACCCCCATGGAGGTGAGTAAATAAAAAGTGGACACAGATGGTCACTGACCCCTCATGGAAAAAGTGAGGGAAATATACCAGGGACAATATGTCGGTTTGACGAAGTAGTTTAGCCCACTCTCGTGTGATTACCAATCATTGGTAGTTTTCACTTTGGACCAGCTTTGCATAGTTGTGAAAAGTCAGGGTATGGAATTGATTAGGGTCTTGAGAATCATAATTGACAAAATGCACATCCTACACTCTTCATGTCTAAGATCCTATGAAGCTGACGCGTTGAGGCAATAGAGGATTTGTTATTTTTCTATCTTGGGCAGTCTTGGATTTATTTTAGCCCCGTGGCTTGCTTGATGAAGACATTTAAACTATTTTTGTTGGGTTCGACTAAGTGATATTGTTGGGTTGTTGACATTGTACTTCTCCTTGCTTTTTCTCTATGGTTCTACTGTTATGAAGTTGTGAACCATTTCTTGTAGAAATAGTAATGTCAATGACTAGCTGGCCAACTATTAAATCAGAGAGAGGAAAGTTTCCAAGTGGGTATGGAGGTACAATTAGTAAGGTATGCATCAAATCATTAATAACTTGGAGTGTCTTAGTGTGTCCATTGACTTCCACTAGAACATTTCTCCCTCTACTATCCTAGACGTCTCATCAGACGTAAATGATCGAGAGCTTCATGAGGTGGCCCCACTAGCATTCTAGATTTCCGAACCACATCATCCCTTTTACAATCCTGGTGCATGGATACTCCTTTTTATTTCCAAACATGCGTAATATTTTACAGTGATATGAACACTTACTACTAGTTACCACCTTAATAGGCTTCCCTGTAGGTACCATACAATGGAGGTGTCACTTTTTATGGTATGAAAAGATTGGGGTTGTCGTACTTTAATTGTGATAGTGACATCCTCATACATGAACATGTCTTATTTTCCAAGGTTGTTGCACATGCTTCCTATGCACCCTTGCATCAGTTCACCCTTAGTTAGTTGGTCGTAGTGACCCTTGGTGGGTTGTAGCACCTTTTCACACGTGCCCATCTAGTAAGTTGTCGCCAATGAGGAAATTGGCTTGACCTTTTTGGATATGTTGGCATCCACCGACTGCCACCTACTTGATTACTCCTATGGGATACGTTTGTTTGCTCAATGGGGTTAAGTGGGATTGAATGGTTGGATGTTCATTCATAAGCCATGGCCATATCAATTCTCTACGCATGTGGCTCACTTACTTTCCCAATAGAAAACCAAGGAACCGGGGAACAAAGTTCTTGTTAGAATATAGAGGATTGTGCTCGTTTAACCATTGACGATACCCTCATCACCCAACCACAGGCCTTAAGCCACCCTCCGAGCACCTTGACCTTGA
>JZKD02S0658347.1:7586-33376 GCA_000966675.3 Picea glauca
CTGGGGTGCATTCCTGATATTTTTGTCTACTGTTTTACCTGAACCTTCACCATGCTCGAAGTCTTCTCCTTTATGCACCCCTCTACAGGATAATATTCGGATGTCATCCTGTTGGTTCTTATTCTTATTTTTGTGCACCTCGACATGCACCATGCTATAGTTGACCTTCTTGTCCTCCCACTTCTTCATTAATTTAGGGAAATACTTGGTTACATGTTCAATACTATAACAATAGGCACAAAGCACATGCATTTTGGTGCATAATCATTTGACATGACCAATATCACTGTAATTAAAATAGGTAGGGGGTCTACCTCTTCCTTCACCATATCTGTGGTCGTGACCACACACATATCAACCTCAGAGTCCTCCTAGGTATCTGCCTCTATCTGTGCCATTACACTCACCATCCTTTTTCTCCTTGTGTACCCTAAATTCATAACAGGTGTTATCTTGCATTAATTGGAGGGATATATAAATTTAAATTGTACCCGAAATGTAAATTACTACCCGAATTATTTAATAGTGCATTATCTCTATGCATACTTAAAATAATTTTACATCAGTTTGCACAATAGATTTATAATAAAATTTCCATATAATACAATTAGTTATAGGTATATTTTCTTACAAGTAACTATTTATTTTGATAATTGAAACATAATTTCACTTCTTCAACAACAAATAATAATTATACATATTTTGTAGAATAATGTATCATTAAATAAGTCACTCATCAGGAATATTCCTATTTCTTTTCCACCTTTCTCTTCCACTCTTTTTTTTATATCAACTCTTCTTGTGTACCTCTCATCTATTTTTCTCTTCTTCTCTTATGGGTCCATTCCATACCTCACCTCATCTCACCAACTCCTTGGATCCTCCTCAATGGATCCATATTCTATCTCCTTTTCCCACACCTTTGAAGAACCCCCTGGCACTAGGGGCTTTACTTGGCCATTCTATTAGGCTCCATTCACATCATTATTCTCCATACAAACAACAAATTTATCAAAAGTGGAATCTCTTCTAACTTCTTCTTCTTTGGACGTTCTTTAAACTTTCTTTCATCCTCGTAGAAAGAGTCACTATATTCTACCACAAACTCAGTAATGTATCCTTACTTCACTCAAGAGAACCACTTGAGTGAACCATAAGTCAATATCCCAAGTCCACTCATTATCAAATACCTTTAAGATATCAATCTTGGATTTATCCCAAATTATTGACTCCAGTAGAAACATAGCCAAATTGATAGCAACTTTCATTTTCAACCACTCATGCAAAATACAAGGAAATTCCATGAATAAGAGATCATGCATATCCGAGTAAATATATTTTCTTTTCCATTCCCTCTCATTCACCCTCAATCCTTCCATCTATCGCAGGGAAAACTTATCTTATTTTGATTCTATCTAGTTTTGAATCTCTTCCTTAGAAGGATGCCGACTCATTTTTTTCCCTTCATCAATCTCAACAAGACTTTAGGTCGCAACAACATAACCATTTTTTGGGTGCTTTCGATCCATGATTGAACACATCCCTTCTTTTTGTACAATGAGGATTTTAAGACCTAGGGTTCGTCCATGGTTATTTAACAAAACCCCAAAGAAGCTACATATCAATTCTCAACCAAGGCCGAGAAATGTCTCACTCGAGATGCATATGGGATCATTCAGACCATAGGGTCTTGTGACAGGGATGAAGGATTAATGATGCAGGAGCATCGCCATCAAAGAACACGTGGAGAGACAACTCAATGCCCTAGAATTCCTTTTTAATTATTTTTGAATCTTAAACGTTGGTGTTTCTTGTAAATCTATTTTGAACGAATGGTTAAAGAATATCAAAATGCTTGGAAGCTGAATGATCATGAGAGATCTGGGACTTTCAATATTATACTTTAATGTAACAGAGCTTAAGTAGTAGTTAGATTTTACTTCAGTAAGAGAGGTAGTCAGTGGGAACCCTAGGATCCCTCTTGTATAAGTAAATGCATTGTACACGCAAATCAGGCAACAAATTAGTAGGAGATTGTGTGGTTTAATTATTGAACTTTAGGGGTTGTTGATAGTAGTCGAGAGGTTGCTGAGGGTTGAGATAAAAACCATTGTAATAAAGGAGAGAGTCGGTACTCTTTTGCAGTCCACACTCACACATTGTAATTGGCATTCTAATAGTAATACAAAAGCACATATTTCACTATTTCTGAATTCCTTTGTGATGGATGTTTGTTTATGAATGTCATTTGTGTTTAGATGAATGTATGATGTAGATGTGTATGAATAGTTTCTATATATAGGGTGAATATAAAATTCTCTATCCTTGATATTTTGTTGGATTTTTTTTGGGTTCTTTAGGCTGTGCAAGGAGTGCACGACAAAGTCTTGAAAATCTATAGCCAACGCAAGGAGTGTGCATATGAACTCTTTTGAGTTAGAGAGAAGAACGTGCCAGAAGAGCACAACGAAACATTTACATACTCAAGAGGATACTCAAGGTTGTTGAATACCTCAGAGGAGAATTTTTAAAGAAGAAGACAAACCAGAGTTCCCGAATACTCTGGAAAGCTCAACAAGGAGTGCTTTTAGAAAAAATTTCTAGGAGGGGACCAGAGATTCCCTTAGAGGAAGAAAGGGGAAGAATCCCTTAGGAGTCTGAGAAATTTCAAGCTCAAGAGAGATAGTTTAAATCTCATCAGAGTGTGACAAGGATGAGAAAAGTTTAAGTAGTGGACTGTGAGTCAAGCACAAGGATTTCACATAAGTGGACTTGTTAAAAGTCCCCAAGCTGAGGAGGAAAAACACAAGTTGAGACTCAAATAAAACAAGCTCGGAGGAGAAGTTTCAGAAGCTAAACATTTGAAAATTATTTAGAAATCCTTCATTCGAAGGAAGGCACAACCACAACTGAGGATAAGTTACAGCACTCGTAAGATATACTAATGGAAGTGATCTAGACTGTCAGATCCAGGTCCAAGATGAAGAAGGAATGCACAGAGAGGAGGAAAAAATCCAAGTTTCGACTAAGTGTCGAAGAAAAAACTCTAAAAGAGTTAAGGGTTTAGAGGAAAGATAAGCTCCAAAAGTTAGCAGAATAAATCTTCAAAAGGGAGGAGCCCTTTAAGGTTTTCCAAGATAAATGATCAAGATCCACCGAAAGCGAGATCATTCTAGACTGTTAGATCCTAGAGAGTTGCACGGAGGATAGCCACGAAGTCTTTTGGCACTTCGTGGTTCAGAGGATTTAAGGTGTTTAAGGATTGGGGATTTTTTTAAGCCCTCAAGCCACGAAGAGATCCCAACCATTGATTGAAGAAAAGATATGTGGCAGTAGATTGGAGAGTTTGGAGGGTAGAGCTTCAAAATTTTTGCATGGATTAAAAGTTGTTTCTTTGAGAAGTCATGAAAAGCGAGGAGATATAGACCATCAGATATAGAGAGGACATGTGGTGGAGATCCACAAGTTCAAAGCAAGATTCCTTCGAAGGAAATGCGAAGGAGGAGAATACCTGAAGAGCTGGGAGCCGAATAAATCATGGTCGTCCATTGGGACATGACACGTGGCATTGGATTAGGCCCTTCACTACTTTGTTGTTCGGAAGGAACAACATTAGGAAGGAGTGGAGAACCTCTGAAGGACTAGAAGCCTTGAGTAGATATGAGTCATCCATGGGGTGATAGAACCTCTGAAGGACTAGAAGCCTTGAGCAGATCTGAGTCATCCATGGGGTGATAGATCTTGGTCATCCATCAATAGGACAAGTGTTGTCAGGGAAAAGGGTTCGAAAGAGAGACACTTCAGGGGAAAAAGTCTTTGGAGTATTCAAAAGCGCTAAAAGCTAAAGTTACAAAGTGCCCTGGAGATTAAGCCTTGATTCATATCCCTAGGTCATATGAGGAGAGGGGATAGCGAAAGGGATATATCGCCTGGAGTTTCAAGATTATAAATGTGGTAAGGAAAGGGGTCCACAGGTACCATACGACTTGCACCTAAGGGGATAAAAGGGCACGTGTTTAATTCAATTTTGGGCGAGCAAGGCCTCAAGGAGCTAACAGAGATTGAGAATTTGAAGATTCTTGACCGGGATGTTGTAGAGCCCCTAGGAGGGTAGGGGGGCCTGCATCAAGTGGTATCAATGCCTGTTTTTTTTATATCAGGGAGGATAAAGGACATAAAGGAGATATTTTGATACCATCAAGTGGTATCAGAGTGGAATTTTATCTACTGATTGTAGGAAAAGGTGAGAAGGTGAATAGAGATAATATGATAACTTCAAATTATATTGTAATCTAAATTTTACTGTAGACAACAAGTGAAGGAAGACATAGTACTGGTGCTCTGTAAATATTATTGCAAGGTGTGCAACAAATGGTAGATAGCTAGGAGGGTCGAAGACAAAAAGATGGCTAATGAAAGCCATAAGTGTGGTCGAGGAGAAGAACACAAGCTGAAAAGCCAGACATAAATGGACAAAGATCTCAAGGATATAAGAGCATATATGGAGAGTAAAGCATTGAAGAAGCAGTAGGAGGTAAAGGTACATTGGAGGTATGAATGGCCTGTAAAGTAGAAAGCAAAGTGGCTTGTTCAGAAGTTGTTGGCTAGAAGGAAACACCAACAATTGAGGAGGTGGATGAGGCATGTTGAAACCCTCAATGACAGAGAGGAGAAAGTGGTTTACATTTGTGAACCAGAAGTAGGAGGAAGCCTCAGTGATGAGGAGAAGAGATCAACAGTTGATCTCATATACTACTAGGAGGGTAGTGATAAAAATTCAAATTTTCAGGTGGGAAATGAGAAGATATTTGAGGATCTCATGAGCTTCCAAGAGGGCAAAGGAGAAATCCCAAATTTCCAGGTGGGTGAGGGAGAAGAGAGGAACTCAGCTGAGAGTTCAAATCAACAAGGAGTGCCGACAGATGAAAGAGAGGAAAAGGAAAGGCCTCATTGATGTGAAGATTCGTGTGGAGTTGCATACCATGTGAATGGAGATGATGAGAAGTTGAATACTTCCATAACATAGGAGGAGGATCAAAGGTGTGTTATGATCATTTAGGGAATTGATATATTCCTACCAAATAGCCCAGTTGACACCAGAGTATGTGTTGTAGATGAAATAGAGGAGAGACAACCAACTGTGACTGTCATAGAGGAGGAGAAAGAGAAAACACTGAAGTCTTCCCCTGAAGAAGAAGAAGAAGAAGAAGATAATTCACAAGAATGGATCATAAGTTTAATCCAGGAAGCCAAACAGGAGATGACTACAGAACTGGAGTCTGCAATAGAAGAGGAAGTAGACAACATATATTTTGTTGGTTTGTGTGAAGAACTGGAAGCCCTAGAGAGGAGGTTGATAGTGAAAAGTCATCACATCCAACAAGCAAAGTTGGAAATAGTTGGATGAGCATATCGACCCAAGGATCAACTGGATGGATCTAGAAGTGGACCAACAGAGGTGACATAAGATAATCAGTCATAGGGAATAACCGGGCAACAAATCAGTAAGGAGGCTATAGAACTTAAGTCTCTAGTGGAATGGCAACATGATGCCAAAGGAGATGAATTCATCTTGGGAGATCAGATTGATCTTCCCATTGAGGTGTGTGATGAGAATAAGGTGCAACAAAACATGATACAAAACAAGAACCAACCCATAGACTAGCTTGACGAGGTGTTTGAGGAGATAAGAAAAATGATGGTGAAGTTAACAAAATATGTTGTCAAAAGAAAAGGATGGAATATAAGTGAACCTGCAGGAGAAGCAGAGAAACTAGAGCAGTAAATCAAAGGAGCAAGTGGTCAACTCCAATTTTAGGTTTGGGATCCTGAAGGATGTCAAAAACATAGTAAAGGGAGCCATGAGTAGGAGCTCATGATTTTCCCAGCAGTGGAGTATGATGCAAAATCATCACAAGAAAAGCACACAAGTAGATACAAATCAACACCCTAGCATGCCTTTTTAATTATTTTTGAGTCTTAAATGCTGATGTTTCCTGCAAATATGTTTTGAACACATGGTTAAAGAAGATCAAAATGCTTGGAATTTGAACGATCATGAGAGATCTATGAATTTTACTCTTAGAATTTAATGTAATGGAGCTTAAGTAGTTGGTAGATTTTACTTCAAGAAGAGAGGTAGTCGGAGGGAACCCAAGGAGCCCTCTTGTATAAGTAGATGCATTGTACACTCAAATGAGGTAGAAAATTAGTAGGATATTCTGTGGTTTAGTTGTTGAACTTTAGGGGTTCTTGATAGTAGTCAAGAGGTTGTTGAGGGTTAAGAGAAAAAAACATTGTAAGGAAGGAGAGATCTGCGACCCTGTTGCAGTCCACGCTCACACATTGTAATTGACATTCTGATAGTAGTACAAAAGCACAAATTTCACTATTTCTGAATTTCTGTGTGAAAGATGCTTGTTTATGAATGTCATTTGTGTTTAGATGAATTTATGTTGTAGATGTGTATGAATATTTTCCATCTTCCTGGTGAAGATAGATTTCTCTATCCTTGAGATTATGTTGGATTTGGTCTGGGTTATTTAGGCTGTGCAAGGAGTGCACAACAAAGTCTTGAAACTCTGTAGCTAGTGCAAGGAGTGTGCATCTGAACTCTTTTGAGTCAGAAAGAAGAATGTGCTAGGAGGGCACACCAGAAAATTTACATACTCAAGAGGATCCTCAAGGTTGGTGAATACCTTGGAGGATAAGTGTTAAAGGAGAACACAACCGAAATTTATTGAATACTTTGGAAATATCAACAAGGAGTGCTTTGAGCAGAAGTTTTTAGGAGGAAACCAGAGACTCCCTTAGAGGAAGCAAGGGGAAGAATCCTATAGGAGTCTGAGTAATTTCAAGCTTAGGAGAGATAGTTTAAATCTCAGCAGAGAGTGCCAAGGCTGAGAACAATTCAAGTAGTGGATTATGATTCAAGCACAAGGAGTGTGCATAAGAAGACGTGTTCCAAGTCCCCAAGCCCAGGAGAAAAAGAGCAAGTAGAGACTTAAAGAAACTAAGGTCGCAGGAGAAGGTTCATAAGACGAACCTTTGAAAATTATTGAGAAATACTTCATTCTAAGGAAGGTGCATCCACAACTGAGGAGAAAATATAGCATCCATTAGATCTGTTGTTGGAAGCGATCTGGACTATCAGATCCAGGTCTAGGATGAAGAAGGAGAACATAGAGAGGAGGAACAAATCCAAGTTTCGATTAAGTGTCGAAGAAAACCCTATAAAAGAGTTAAGGGTTCATATGAAAGATAAGCTCGAAAAGTTAGTTGAAGAAATATTCAAAAGGGAGGAGCCCTTTAAGGTTTTTCAAGATAAATGATCAAGATCTGCCCAGGAGAAGCAAGATCATTCTAGACCATTAGATCCTAGAGAGTTGCATGCATGATAGTTGTGAAGTCTTTTGGCACTTTGTGGTTCAAAGGCTTTAAGGTGTTTGAGGATCAGGGATTTTTCGAAGCCCTCAAACCGTGAAGAGATCCCATCTATTGATTGAAGCAAGGATACATGGTAGCATATTGGAGAGTTCGGAGCATAGAGCTCTAGAATTCTTGGGCGTAGTAAAATTCATTTCTTCCCGAAGTCGTGAAGAGAGAGGAGATATGGACCGTCATATCTAGAGAGTACACGTGGTGGAGATCCACAAGTTTGGAGGAAGAGTATTTCAGAGGAAAGGAGAAGGAGGAGAATACCTGAAGAGATGTGAGCCGAAGAAATCCTAGCTGTCCATTGGGACAGGACACATGGCATTAGATTAGGCCCTTCGCTACTTTTTTGTTCAGAAGGAACAACATTAGGAAGGAGTGGAGAACCTTCGAAGGACCAGAACCCTTGAGCAAATCTAAGTCATCTTTGGTTCAATAGATCTAGGTCATCCATCCAGAAGACAAGTGTCGTTAGGGGAAAGGGTTCAAAAGAGAGACACTTCGGGGGAAAAGGGATTTCGAGAATTAAAAAACATCGAATGCCAAAGATGAGAAGCACCATGGAGATTAAGCCTCGAGTCATAGCCCAAGGTAAAAGGAGGAGAGGGGCTAGAGAAAGGGAGCTAACACCTAAATTTTCAAGATTATAAAGCACTAAGAAAAGGGGACCATAGGTACCATATGACCTGCATCTAAGGGGATAAAAGGGCCTGTGTTCAATTCAATTTCGGGACAACAAGGCCTCAAGGAGCTAACCGAGCTCAAGAATTTGAAGATTCTTGATTGGGAGGTTGTAAAACCCCAGGAAGGTAGGGGGGCCTACATCAATTAAACACACTAAAATTCACTACAATTGGCATCTGTGTAACTCATGTATGATAAACTATGAGGACTAAGAATTAAAATAATACACATGCATGTTCAAGTGATACATAATAGACAAAAGATGAATCAAAATTTTCATATATTTAGTACTAGAAGCATTCCATCATATCAAATATATACATTGAGTAGGACAAATACATATGCCAACCATAAAACTTCATATCTTTTCTATATAAACTCTCAGGATTACAACATGCTGCAAAATACACCTTTGCTCAAAACTCACACATAGAATAGACACATAACTATATTCAAAGAATTACAACCACACAACATGCTCATATCGAGATGGATACTAATAGGTAAGCTAACTGAAAAATCTCTAACTAGATAGGATTATTTCTAATGTTAGAGCTTCCTTTTATATCTTTCTTTGTTGTGGAGCATTTTCTCTTTCTGCTCTGCTCCACTCGTTTGTCTGATAGAACTTCCTCGCATGTTTCTAGTGTTTTTGAGCACTCCATGTAGACTTTTTGCATCAAGGGAAATACTAACTTCCTTCCCATATCGTTCTCTAGTTGTTCATGTCTTTGTATGTTGTTGATAGTAATAATTCGGGAAACTTCTTGTTTTCCGACTCACCTAAAAAAAATCAAACCGATGCACATTTGGTAGTATTTAAACTTGGTGCACAACTGAAAAATTCAGTCCAATATGCACTCTATGCCATTCCTCACACATTTCCTTAAGCACACACAAAACTATGGAATGATTGTACACACATTTGTTTGTGCGCATGCACAAAACTGAACCCAAAACTTGAGGTGCCAACACATGGCCTGGACATATCTATATGAACATCACTAATATAGATTATGATATTAAATTTTTTCTCTTTCATGTATCCTTTGAAATAAAATTTTATTTTATAATCAAATCTATATGGGGGATATTGACACATCCTCAAATAGTATCCCATTCCTAGATCTCCAAATGGCCCAATAAACCAATAAAGGAAGTGCTTCAAATTCATCTAATATTTTTTTCTCCCACCATTGTTATATGATTTATTCTAATGATTCACCTCTCCAAGGACCAATCCCATATGTAAGGGTGATTGTTGAATCCTACACTCCCAATGAGAAATTACCAAAAAGACTATCATAGAAGCACCTCTGCAAAACAGGAACCAAATAGGACCCTCAAAGTAGATTTTAATAAAGTTGTCCTAGGTAATGAATTTGTTGCAAAGAACCATCTATAGAAAGTTTATTCATTTAAATGATTCCCTAATCTTCTATAAATTCTTCCACCACCAAATAGTGTTATTATCATGACTAAGGAAGACGTCACCTCCTACTCAAACTTTCTTATGTAGGAAACACTAGTAGGGTTCCTAGTGTAAACTAACTTGTCCTCCTATTCCCTAGGGAAGATGTTCCTAGCTATAAATTTTCAAATAAAATATCCCAATCCATAGATTCTATATTCACCAAACCAAGTAATTAAAAATTCATCCTACCTCCAACCCAAAATAATGGATCATACTCATCTTTTACATTTTCTATTGATGACCTATTGAAGAATCTTAGTGAAGCTTGAAACTCCACAAGTAACTTGAAATTGATTCCCCCACCAATTCAAGAGTGCACCCCCATTCTGATGCTCCTCCCATCACTAAACTTTCAATAAATCCACTTCCTCAGTAATGAGCAATATTGGACTAGTTATTTCCAAATAATAGAGTGTTGTGAATGGGAATTAATAGGAGACCTACTCCAAGCCCCCTCAGTGTAGAATAGTCGATGATGGAGTCTAATGTTAAGGCACTCTGTTATGTGAATTCACTGGTTCAGAATTTTGAACTTACCTTGTGTGTCACGTAAGGGGCCTTGTTGGCATTCATGGAGGTTATAGGGGTAGTAGTTGGATAACACGGTCCTGTTTCATGCGAGTACATGACTGACTAGTTGTTTATTCCACCAGGAAAAACAATAAATATGAGACCTAATCCAATCTAGAACTAATAGTGAATGCATATATTTTCATACTAGGAAATCCCTCCACATACTAGAACTTGTAATTTCCTTCCATAAATGTTCGACAAGAAGTTCATTGGAGAGGTGAAATTTGTTCTTAAGGCCCTGCCCCCCTTCCTCCTTTATCATTGCTATCCCACCTCATATAACCAGATCCATATTCTCCTTTTCATATTTTCCTATACAAAAAAGGATGAAATTTATTTCCCGATCTAGTGAAAAAATGTCTTTGGTAATATAAGAAAGAGATTTCTAATATACAAGGATGGATTCTAGATAATCTTCCACCAACATTAATAGTATTCCTAGAGATATTCATCTAGTTTACCATGATGCTATCAACCATACTTTAAAGCCAAATTCAATCCTGAAATCCATATTCATTTGGATTTAATCGAGATGCAATGTATTTGAGCCCACTATGAAAATCTGTTTCTTGAAAGGGAGTAGTTGTAAGGTACTAGAAGGAAATATGTAGAGAAGTAGTGCAATTGTTTCCACAATAATTAGTAGAAAGAAACAAATTAGTAAGAACAACGACATGATAGATCCAAAAGATGATACCTTTATTATCTTGAGAGAAAAGTTCACTTACCTCTTCTTGGGGGCAACCTCCAACAAAGAAGATATTGAGTACAAATGATTTCACAAAACAAGATTTTTCATGCTTTCTACCCCTATATATACTAATTATATATTCTTGAGAACATTCTAGAGGAAGAAATTTCTAGAGGTGGAACTTTCTAGTAAGTATTATTACATTAGACATGTTTATAATATTACACAGAACTTATTTACTAATGACAAACTTCATTAGATATAAAAACATACGATTCTATCTACTTGAGGGGTTTCAGAGGTTAGGACCCTAACATGCCCTCCCCATTAAATAATAGCCTTGTACTCAAGGTTTGAGATGGAGGAATTGCTGCAGAATGGTGGTTGACTCTCATGTGGAATCCTTGGGTTGTGTATCCTTCCATAGTGCTAAAAATTCCTCAATTGTGCACTGATGGAGATGACGCTCACATTGGCCTACGACTACTTGTGGATGCAATGAAATGGAACCTTGTTCATCCAATTCTAGGAGATAATTTTGAATCTAGAACATGATTCCAATCACTTTCTTTAATCAAGATACATGAAAAAATTGATGGAATTTAAAGTGATTGGGAAGGGATAAATTGTATTGTACATGCTTGACGATTGTATAAGGTTGATAAAAATTTGGATAAAGTTTCTCTAAGTGATATTCTTTGAGGGAATTTTTCTTAAATTGTTGTAGATGAAGAAACAAATGATCCCCTTGAGAAAAATGGTTTTTGGAATGATCTTGTTGCTTCATTCAAATATGAGCCATGAAAAAATTATCTTTGAAGGTGGGTAGAATGTTAGCTCAAATTGTACGGGCTATTTCCACCTTGTGGAACTTGGAGACACCTGGTATGTAAGATAATACAGAGGGTGTATTTTGAAAATAGATCACCTAAAAGGCACTAATGCACATAGCACAATGGTAAAATGTATTGTATGACCATTCAACTTTAGTAACCACTAATCTTATTGATATTGTCATTAGGACGTGAAGCACTACAAATATGATTCCAAGCACTTGTCGATAACTTGGGTTTGACCATCAGTCTAGGGATGATAGACAATGTTGATATGTAGTTGGGTGTCATGGAGCCTAAACAATTATTTCCAAAATTTGCTTGTGAAAGTTGGATCATGGTTGGAGACAATAGATTGAGGCATTCATGGAGTTTGAATATATTTTCCATGAAAACTTGATCCATTATGGAGGATTTAAATGGCTGTTCGAGGGTACAAAAATGAGCATGTTTGGAAAGGAGATCAACCACAACCATCACGAATGATTTATTTCCATATTTGGGTAATATGACTATGAATTCCAAAGAGATATTGGTCCATATAGTAAGGGGAATTGGGAGAGGTTGTAATGTACCTAGATTTTTTATTGTTTATCCCTTGTTGCATTGGCAAGTATCACATTTGGCCATAAAAGTGCATATGTCCTACTTTATGCATTCTCAGAAAAAGAAACATTTGATCCATTCATATGTTTTGTGAAAGTCATAATGCCCTGTTATTGGTGAAGCATGAAGTTTAGAGAGAATAATGGATTTAAAGTGGTATTATTTGCTCAAATACAGGTGGCCTTTGTAGTGAAGCTCCTCATTTTCCCAAGTGTATCACAAAGATGAATTGGTTTCTTGTTACAATTTTTGTATCAAGAATTTTTTTTTGAGATCTTCGAACCATTCATAGCAAACTATCTTTAATCAATCAACTACAATGAAAGGGAGTGAAAAGAGAGACCCTTCTTCTTCATATTTCCTAGAAAGAGAGTCAACAACCACATTCTCTTTTCCCTTGTTGTAATTGATATCACAATGATAGCCATACATTTTGGTCAACCTATTTTGTTGCTTAAGGGATGGCATCCTTTTCTCCAAAAAAATATTTAAGGCTACATAGATAATTTCTAATTTGTAAGAATTTCCTAATCAAGTAAGGATGCTTGAGTGTTGACTCTTCTATATATATAGGAGAGGAATTGTCAAAATCATTGAAAATGATAACGCCTAGAAATGGATGGATTAATAAATTAATAGAAATGGATAAAGTAATAAATTAATAGAAACACCCATTGAGATTAGGTAATCTATAATGGATAAATAATTATTAATATAGTTTTTAAGGGGATAAAAGAGGGTAATAATAAAGTATTAACGAAGTGATAAAAAGTGAATAAAATGGATAAGAGTTGATAATAAAAAATAACAATAAAAATGATGAGAATGATTAGGGGGTTGTAAAATAAAAAGAAATGAAAGTCTACATAAATTATAAAAAATTATTATAGGGAGATTCATAATGCAAGAAAGTGTATTTTTTTATTTAATTAAATGGAATATTTAGAATATAAGTATAATGATGAAACAAAATAATACGGTAAAAACAAAGTTATGATCTAGAGCCAAAGGAGTTTTTTTAAAAGTAAGAGAGTTTTTTCAAAGTAAGAGAGAAATTTAGTATAGATAAAATGAAATAAAAATAATTAGGCTAAACTGAATGGGTTAAGTGGGGAAACCAATGAGATAAGTAGAGGAAATATGTAGAGGAGGATCTATTTGAATCAAGAAAAATGAGGAAAGGGAGAGGAGGAGGTTGGAGAAGATTAGGTAACAAAAATCTAAAAGGAGGAAGCCTAGTGGAGAAATATGTAGAGGGAGAATCTATTTGAATCAAGAAAAATGAGGGAAAGGTAGAGGAGGAGGTTGGAGAAGATTAGGTAGCAAAAATAAAAAAGGAGGAAGCTTAGTGGTTAAGGTGATGAATTGTGGGCTTCCAGGATTGGATAAGCTTCTATCCATCTTTGAAATTAAAATTATTGGGATGTTTTTCGATTTTAAGGGCCTCTTGAATGAGTCGAGAGGAGTAATGAGGGGCTAAAGATAATTTTTTTGTTTTGTCAAAGAAAATAAGGTTCTTGGAATTGAAATATTGTTATGTGATAGATGATTTGGATATATGGTTATAGGTGGTATTAACTGTATGCTCTTTAAGCCCGACTTTAAAGCTTCTACTAGTTTGACCTATCTAAGATTTCCCATAGGAATAGGGAATTTGGTAAACTCCTAGGTCAAGCCTTGGGTCATACTTATCTTTGAATGTTATAAAAGGTTGTTTGAAAGTTTTGTAGGGTTTGAACAAGTTTTTTATATTACTTTTAGCCGATAGTTTTACGATGAGATTGGTGGTGCCCTGGATGTAAAGAGGAGAGATGAGAGAAAGAGGAGGGGTTGAGAATGAGGAGAGATTTGGTTTGGGATTGCTAATTGAATGGAACGATGATTCGATTTGAGAGAGAGAATAACCATTTGATTAAAAAGGGATTTGGTTAAGTGGGAATTTTCCTCCACGAGGAATTGGGGTTCGGAAATGTGGGGATGAAGACCGTGTCCTCTTTTCCTTCTGTTAGCATACCAAACATTCCTATAACCATCTCATAAATGCCCACATATGGATCTTCTTCTAGTGGAGGGATAAACTTGGGTTTCAACAACGGAGGTGGAATTCCTTCTACCTCTTCCAATCTTATGGGTATACCAGTAATGATGAGTGTTGTCTTTCCTTTCAGTTTGAATATATCAAGTGGGTCTAGGGGTGTTCCTAGTTACTCTGGGAGAAGTAATATTTCTTGGGAATTCAATATCCCATGGGTTAACACGTCACTTCCTTCCAATTACACCATTATTCTTAGGGGAAATCCTATGCTTGGGGTAAAATTTACACAGTGGGGTAGTAACTAACATTTACATTTAAGAAATGCATCACACATTAATTATTTTTTGTGTACCCGAAATGCATCACATGTGCTATTTTTTTGTTGAAGAAGTGAAATTATGTTTCAATTATCAAAATAAATAGTTACTTACTTGTAAGAAAATATACCTAGAACTAATTGTATTATATGGCAGTTTTATTATAAATCTACTGTGCAAACTGATGTAAATTGTTTTGAATTATGCATACAGATAATGCACTATTTAATGATATTATGTTGGTTAATTTTTAGAATGAAATTATAGTGTAAGTATTTTCTTTCCATTATAGGGATAGACTTGTGAATAGTCTGAAGTTGACGCTCTTAATGTGGTAGATGCAATCCATTACAAATAAGGAATGCTTTATTGTACAACGAAGTAGATTTAACGACTTCTTCCTTCATTCCACCAACTTCGGTGTGTCTTTCGAATCAAGTAAAAGCTTGTTAAAACTTACGCCTTGGAGAATACTTAAGCGTGGATAGCCAAACAATTTCTTTCCTCGTCCTTTTCTTTAATGAGTTAACCTTGACTGTTGAAACTGGACGTTTACAGTTCAACGTGCGGTCTGAGAGTTTTTTTTCCTTGTTCGTGGTATTATGCATGTTCACTCTACAATTCATAATTTTTTGGATTACCCATGTTTCGATCCTGATAATACTAAGTATGTTAAACCGTATCTTAGTTCTTCAGTCATGTTAAGTTTTTTCTTTTTTTCTTTTTCTTAACTTAAGTTTCACACGAATCCTTCCTAGCTGGGAGGGATTAGATAATTAGTGTTAGGAATTAACTATCACTATCCTGACCACCAGATGTTGATCATTACCTTTCTTAAGTAAAATTCAACTTATGAAGACCCTGGAGTTAAATCTATAAAATCTTGTAGAAGAACACATTAAATGATTATCTAGGCTTGGGTTACTGCATTGTTGTGTCGATCTCCTTAACCTTGGGTTGACGTTCATGCTTGATATCTGGGCTCATCTACCGAATCCTTACGTTGGAGTTCCTCATGAGACGTTCCTCGACGCAGTCAAGTGATAACCCTTCGATTTAGGTGTTGAGAACTGATAATGACCTTTCATTTCCATGGTTGTAAACTGATAATATATCATAACCCTTGTTAAATTTTCACATTAATAAGATCAACCAAAATATAAGTAACCACTTCTTTAATGTTCTGTGTAGAGGTGAAGTCCATTTTTCACCCTTTATCAACTATGTGAGTAGATTTCCCAGCTGAAAATAGATACACACGATTTTTAGATGCCAATGATATTTTTACCCGTTTGTCAATATTATCGTTGAATTTTACAGTTATTTATCAATAATATAGACTAGCACAACCGCTAACTCGCGGTTGAGAACGCTGAAAGGTATCGGACTTGTGTCCCCAATATAAAACGTCTGTGGTAATTTGTAGCAAGAAAGTTATGAACAATAAATCTGATCCATTGATTTTGGAGGACGACTAAGAATATGCCAGCATCTTCAATGCATAGCCATCAGATTAGGGTTTAAGGTTAAATAAGGTTAAAAGATCATTAATTGTGCCCATTGTCAATAGGTGTATGCCTTTCATCGTAATGATTCCACCTAACTTATTCTACTTTCCAAAACTAACGCATGTCTGGCTTCATCCCTTTTCTATGTCAATACGAGATATGGAGTTTACTCTTTAAAAAAATTGTCACTACTCATCTCATGGTAGTAATCTTGCGTGGAAACACTTGGGATTTGGTGACAACGAATTCCTCCAAGGATCGATTTGGACCCTACTATTTTGAGTTGGTTGCAACTAAAATAGACCAAGTTAGAATATGGATAGGAGTGAATTTAATAATCAGTTTTTTTGTGTAAATGTATTTAAATTCATGTCAACCCATAGAGAGTGACAAGATATGAAAGAACTTGCGAGTCTGTTGTAATCTCCATGATTTGAATAATAAGACAACCGATGCCTATGCTTGGTGGCCGTAGCCCAACGTTTGGGTGAAGTACGTGAAATCCCAGTGTTTCTTATTTGTGTGATTGTTAATTATCATATGTGAATTGTGTTTTCCGCATTTACAATTCTGACAATTGATATCAGAGTTGCGTCGAAGATCTGTGAGAAACAGATCCATGATGCAAGATTGCGAATTGAATTAAGTAAAAAGTTATCAACACTCCCTAGGCAGTGATAAAGGGGCATCAACACTCTCACACTTATTAAATTGAAATTTTCTGAAAAATCGTGCACCCGATCAATGCATCACAAAACGCTCCCATTAACCCTCCCATCCACACTCAAGGAGCGTTGTTCACACTAGCGCTCCCCCATCCATAGTGAAGGAGCGCTAGCGCTGCCATTCAATACTGCAAGGAGCGGTCCCTTTAAGAAACATTAGTGTGATTTTTCCTTTTCAAAAAAATTAAAGGTAGGTTTTTTTTTAAAGTGGAAAGGTATGAAAAGTTTATTATATTTAGAATTAAATACAATATGTAAAAAGGTGGAGGTTTCTTAAAAAGGTTTTATTTTTATTTTTTTTAAATAAGAGGAGAGGTTAGTAAAAGGTTTTTTAATTAAACTTTTTTTATTAAACTTTGTGGTGTTTATATCATTATTCCTCCACATTATTTTTTAAAGGGGCTTGGTTATTATAAGTAGTGATTTGGGCATTAGAAGATTTTTTGCTAATGGCTAAGATGCAGAGTTCGAAGTTTGAAGTTGAAAAGTTCAGCGGTAAAATAAAATTTGAGCTCTCGAAGCCCAAGATGCAGGATTTACTGGTGCAACAAGGGATGCAAAAATCATTGGTAGGCAATACAAAGAAACCAACGACTATGACAAATGAGGAATGGGAATATCTCGATGTAAAATCTCTTAGTAACATTCGTTTATGTCTCATGGATGATGTTTTGTTTAATATAGTAGGAGAGGATACAACATTAGACTTATAGAGCAAGTTGTAAAGTCTATATATGACAAAATCCTTGACGAGCAGGATCTACTTGAAGAGACAATTTTACAGTTTGTGGATGAAAGAAGCTGCAAAAATTGCTAACCATTTAAATACCTTTAATACCCTTATAATTCAATTGACTAGCATGGAAGTTAAATTTGAAGATGAAGATAAGGCTATTACACTATTGTGTTCGTTGCCTGAGTCTTGGGATAATCTAGTCACCTCTATTAGCTTTAGCTCAATAGACGTTTAACATTATGACTCTGTTGTGGGAACTTTGTTGACTGAGGAGATGAGGAGAAAATCTAGTCAAGAAACTTCAACTTCAGAGGCGATACTGGTGAGAGGTCGAACTAAAGAGTAGAATGAGAGAATTTCTTTTCGATCTAAGTCAAGACGCAAAAAGCGTAAATAAAAATGTTGGTACTGTGGAAAAATGGGACCTCTCACAAAAGATTGCTGGAAAAGAAATAAATCTGAGGAAAATTCTACGAAGGAAACAAATTTGGCTGTAACAAATTTAGATATGACTGATGAAGTTTTGTCCGTTTCTAGTAATTTACAATATCAAGAAGAATGGCAGTTACATTCAGGTGCCTCCCACCACATTTGCTCACATAGAAATTGGTTCATTTCTTACCAATATGTTGATGAGGGTGTAGTGTTTATAGGAAATGGTATTCCCTGTAAAACTGTTGGGGTTGGTAGTATTAGAATCAAGATGTTCGATGGTATTGTTAGGGAATTAATGGATGTTAGATGTGTAACTGAGCTTAAATCAAATTTGATTTCATTGGGAGTGTTGGATTCTTGTGGATATAAATATACAGCTCAAGGTGGAGCACTCACATTGTCAAAAGGTAGTTTAGTAATGACGAAGGCAACAAAGGTTGATAACCTTTATAAGTTGGAAGGTAGTACTGAAGTGGCGTCTGAAGTGACAAATGTATGTTCTTATTTATGGTAGAAGCATCAATGTCATAAGAGAAAGAAAGAATTGCAAGTACTGGTAAGTGGTAAATCATTTCCAGACTTAAAATCTTTGTTTCCAAATTCCTTCTTTTTTTATATCTCTACAAGTTAATATGATGATGGTATAAAGGGATGTTGTGTGTGGGATCCTACTTCTCACAAGGTCATCATTTACAAATATATAGTATGTATGGAACAACAAAAAGGGTTGATTCAAGATCGCAATGGTAAATTTGTTTGCATGCTAGAAAATTCATTGTATGGCCTATTGGTACCTAGGCAAATATACAAGAGGTTGGAATCCTTCATATTGAGTCAAAAATTTTCAAAGGGTAGGAATGACTATAGAGTTTATAGTACATTCATAGTCTTGATGTTATTTGTTGATGGTATACTCTGTGCAAGAAAAAGCATGGATAAAATCAGTAAGAAAATGATTTAGGTGGACAAGACAATTTAGATGAGAGATCAAGGAGAAGCAAAACAAATTATGGGCATAACAATACACAGAGATGGTAATGGTAAGTTCTGGTTGGGGTTCAATATGAACATTGTAAAACCAGTTTTTATCCCTCTTGATTTCGATTATAAGTTTTCTTCAAGCATAGGTCCTGTCTATAAAGAAGAAAAGGTTATGTCTTGTGTAAGTTCAGTAGGAGTTCTATTGTATGTAATGAAATGGTTAAGACCAGATGTTTCACATGATAATGATGTTGTCAGATACGTGACATATTCAGGGGCTGTAGTGAAATGGGTGCTCACGTTTGAGAAGCACAAATGTCACCTATAATGGTTACACTGAGATAGTATGTGATAATTGTAATGTATGTTTTACAGGTGTCTTGGATAGAAGGAGATCTATCACTAAATGTGTCTCACAACACAGTTGTGGAAGACATGTTGGAGGTGGATTAACCCCTCAGGAAATCCAAACCCATGCAAGTCACACAGGGGAGATCATGAAACCAATTTTATTAGAGAAGTTGTCGTGGTGTTTGGCTTCTCTTGGCTTGTAGAAAATGTGATGAACAAAAGAAAGGAGCAAGGTATCAGGTTAATTGTTTTCAAGGTGGATATTGTTGGGATTTGGTGACAACGAATTCCTACAAGGATGGATTTGGATCCTACTATTATGCATTGTTTGCAACTAAAATATACCAAGTGAGAATATAGATAGGAGTGCATTTAATAATCTGTTTCTTGTGTAAATGTATTTAAATTCATGTAATCCCATAGAGGCAGACACAACAGAGCGAGAGGATATGAGAGAACTAAGTTTGTTGTAATCTCCATGATCTGAATAATAAGACATCTTTAATGCCTATGCCTTCTGGATGTAACCCAATGTTTGGGTTAACCACATTAAATCCCTATTTTTATTATTTGTGTGATTGTTAATTATCATATGCAAATTGTGTTTTCTGCATTTTCAATTCTAACATAAACAACACTATTTAGAGTAAGAGGGGTGTTTATTGAAACATTTGGCACATATTTCTTTAACTGAGACAACATTATATACATGTGGTACATTTGGAAAGGAATGATTCTTATTTTATCTTGCTTGTTGTGATCTATTGGAGATGCCACTGATAACGATGTGATGGCATTATAATAGGCATTGAAGTCTTCTAGTTAAATAAAATTATGACTCTTGTTCCTCCAATCTTGGTATACTTGCGAGTCTGAAGATAAATAACATCTATTGAAACAAGTAAACGAAAACCTAGTACCTTCATTGCTTTCATAGGTTCTCGCTGACATCTTGTTGTTATGACAATGACTTAACTTTTTGTAACCTTGCTATCCACATTTACATTGAATCATTTTATTTTACCTGGTTTCTGAATCGATGAGTTGAGGTCTCTTAAAAATATTTATATATAATAATCCTCATTCAACCCTTCCATAATAATTGGTTCCATATGATTGATATAAAGAAAAATTGGCAAGGATTAAAATGATTTATTTGGGGATAAATATATAATAGATTCTGATATTTGATATTGGGTTATAATAAAGTTGATTTAATGAATTAGAGGTTTGTAATTATATTTTTCTTTTGTATAAAGAGATASATTTAAKAATTTAATATTAATTATAATTAATGYAATAAGAGACACGAGATATGGTTATTKTTAGTTTGTAATGGTTATAATTGCAAASAAATAGATTGAAGGGTTAAAATTTATCTAATTCTAATAGGGGACATAAGAGTAGGTAAMTGGTAAGATTATTGACTTAATGGYTATYACTTGTTCTTKGTATATTAGAATAATGMACAAAGWCACAAYTCATAGATGGTGGARATAGACACATTTTCTTATGCATTGATATTTTAAGTAATGATAGAATATTTTAGTATATGATGGAAACGTCAAGATGTGAGCATGTAATAATCATTACCTTAAAATCAAGTGTAAATTAACCTATTTGTATCTTATAAATTATAATGATAGAATATTTTAGTATATGATGGAAACGTCAAGATGTGAGCATGTAATAATCATTACCTTAAAATCAAGTGTAAATTAACCTATTTGTATCTTATAAATTATAATTCCTTGATGTTAGTCTATTATGTGTGAGTAAAGAAGGTTGATACAATTAATTCTTTTTTTTTAAATAAAAGTGGATCCTTGTATTAATACCAATTGTAAGCTTACAAAAAACCTGGAGAATTATTGGAGACAAGATTACATTTCTCTTTCACTAATTTCCCGAAATCCAGATCCCCAAAACCTTTGGATCAGATCAATGATCCATGATGGCCTGTAGGTAACAACTAAGATCTTCTTCATGAATTCATGCTTCACATTCTTAGAATATAATTTTTCTCTACGTTTTCAAAATCCATACCCTCGAACTTGCATCAGAATGACGGTCCTTGACTTTCCTTGATCCCAAGTACACATTTTGCAACTCTTCACTTCTCTCAATTTTGGGACTTTGTGTTTCGAGTTAAAGAAGGAATGAATGTTACCTGTCTTCCAATACCTGAAATTGTGAGTCCTTCGATACTATATCGGCGATTCAGGTCTCTCCGTGCTTCAATAGTCCATATCCTCTTTCATGTTTCCCGACTTCACGAATTTGGAAACCAACTACCTCCATGCTTCAGACTCCTGATTGCTGAGTTCCTGAAATATTCACGCTTCAGATCAATGGGACCAGATTGATGGTCCATATCTTCTCCCACTCCAACAGTCCAGATCATATCTTGCGTTTCGCGACTTCCCAGCTTTGGGAAACAACTTCCTCCATGCTCCAATCTCCTGATAATTGATTTCCCGAAATCATCTGTTGATCGATGATCTTCTGCATTGTTGCTTTTGGTCTCCCTCTTTCCTATGATTCTGATCATTTCTGACTTGGAATACTTTCTAAGTAATAAAAGGTGACGCCCCGTCTGGGTTAGGGTCATCCTGCTGGGAAATCTCCTGGCATTGGAGCCAAAGTTGTGAGCTTTCGGGTTGTGTGGAGTCATGGAGAATGATCTGTTGCATGGAGTCAACCCATGCATTGGCCATTATGTTCGCAACTTTGTTTTCACTTCTCCGGATGTGTGAGTGGGTTAGAGTAAGAGAGGGTTTGAGAAGTGCCTAAAAGTTGTCAAGAGAGTCAAGGAGGCACCAACTAGGAGTGATTTTCCCTAGATCTCTTCCATTCAGGATTTATGTTTCCAAGTCTATTATGATTTTGGAGTCTCCTTCAATGATCAAATAGGTTAGGTTTTTATCTAGAGCCATTTTCACTCCTTTGATAAGACCCCAAATGTCTTTTGAATTGTTGGTGTCACATCCAAGATTTTCTACAATGAGGCTTTAAATTTGGCCCCAGCTATTTCTTATGACCACTCCATAGCCTGAGTGTCTTGGATTTCCTTTTGATTCTCCATCAAATTTGACTTTATGGAATCCAGGCGAGGGGGTGAGCCACTTAGTGGAACTGGGGAATTTTGAATTTAGGTGGGGTTGTTGAGGAGGGGTGGAGTGTGCAAGTGAGAAGCCCCATGAGTTGAGGAGCGAGAGCTCATCTGGGTTAGTGGGGTAGTCTTCCTTGGCCCACAAATGAAGCTGAAGAGTTTCTTGGAGATGCAAGAGGATTGTGTTCCAGAGGTGGGTGGGAGGAGAGGGATGGGAATGGAAGATTATTTTGTTCCTCTCTTTCCATGGTTTCCAAACTATGAAGCCTGGTAAGAGTTGTGAAGTTTTGTTCAGGATAGGAATTTTGAAGGAACCAGAACACCAATCCCTAATGGTGCTTATGATGTTGTTTTTATCTCATTTGGTTCTTCTCATGAAATAAGTGGCCTAGTTCCAGATGTTCTCACAGAATGGATAGTTTTTTAGGAGGTGCTACATGGTTTTTGCTTGGAGGTGGCAGAGATGGAAAATCGAGGGGCCAATGAAACCTCAACTTTCAAGATTTTCTCAAGTTAAGATCTTATTCTGATGTAAAATCCAAAGGAATGTTAAAGATTTTGGGCCAGAGTTTTGATTTCCATATGGTTGTCCAGATGCTGTCTTTTTGAAGATTATGGAATTTCTCCTGAAGAGTGTATCCCTCCTTGAGAATGAAGCTTCCATGAGGTTTGTATCCCCATATGATAATGTCTTGGTATATGATTTTTCAGATTTTCCTTTGAGATGTTGCTTGTTTCTAGTGCTGAAGATCACATTTCGTTGCCACTTGAAGCTCCTGATGGGTAGATTTTCATCTTCACCAGGGAGAGATGATGGGGGTATCTGTCCACAAATATTCCACTTTGAGAGTGGCAAGATCTTGAATGTGATTTTCATAGGATTGTAGATTTTATTCTAGTTGTAGTGGTGGCATTTTCTTCCATGAATCCGTCCAGAATAGGGAATTCTGGCCATTGCGAACTTCCCAAAAAGCATGCTCTTGTATGAGTGGTCGATTTTTCCAGGCCACATTGCAGATGTTGGAGCCTTGAATTTTCTCCTGCATTCTTATAATATGGCTATGATGTGTATTTGGGGCATATTTTCATTTCCAGAGTTTTTCCCAGATATCAGCTAGATTTTTGAGCCATCTCCACCAAATTCTTTCTCCCATGCTGTTATTTAATTTTCCAGGGTCTCGGATGCCTAGACCACCTAAATATTTGGGCTTGCAAACTTTGTCCCAGCTGACTAGGGCCCATTTTTTGTTCAGGTTATGTCCATGCCATAGAAAGTTTATTTGCATATTCCTTATTT
The DNA here is from genome assembly GCA_000966675.3 of Picea glauca. NCBI lineage: Eukaryota > Viridiplantae > Streptophyta > Pinopsida > Pinales > Pinaceae > Picea > Picea glauca. The sequence goes on from JZKD02S0658347.1 coordinate 31,379, forward strand.
TCTTTATGACCGATTGGGGGGCAGCTAGGGTTGAGAATAGGTAATAAAGGATGGCTTGAAGGACTGACTTTAAGAGGACCATTCTAGATGGAAAGCTTAGGGAATGGAAGGTCCAATTGCTGAGACAATTTGAAATGGAGAGTAGGAGAGAGTCTTAGGAGATGTTTCCGGCTTTTGAGTTAGAGAGAGGGAGTCCCAGGTAATGACAAGGAAGAGTGCAGACAATGGTATTCAGAAGTTGAGAAAGGTGTTGTTGGACTTCTTCAGAAGTATTAAAAATGAAGAGCTATGACTTGGCCATATTAAAGGTGATGTCAAAGGCTTCACTGAAATTCGAGAGGATGAAGCTTAGTTTATTCGCTTCTTTCATAGTGGGAGTGTTCATTAGCATCGTGTCAACGAAAAATAGGCTGTGGGAGGCTGTCGGTTGTAAACCATGAATAGGGAGGCCTTGGAGGGAACCATTTTGAATTGAATCCTTGATATAACATCCTAGGTCTTCAACCATTATGACAAATAGGAAAGGGGAGAGAGGGTCGTGTTGCCTTATTCCTCTTGTGGGGGAGAAGGGTTGAGAGGGGACTCCATTGATGAGGATTCAGAAAATGGTTGATGAAGTGAGGTTCATTATCCAAGAGATCCAATCCTTATTGAAACCGAAATCTGATAGAAGAGCTTTCATGTACTGCCAACTTAGTTTGTCAAAATCTTTTGAAAGGTCAAGTTTTAGAAGAATACCTAGAGTGAGGGTGATTTTAAGTGAATGAATGATTTCATGGATAAGTATTATGCTATCCATGATTTTCCTTCCTTTGACATATCCTGATTGCTCCTTGGAAATGATGAAGGGGAGTATTGGCTTGAGTCTTAGAGATATGACCTTGGAGATGATCTTCTAGATCACATTGCAGAGTGTTATGGGTATGCAATTCTTCAGGTTTGTTACTCTTTCTTCTTACAATATTACAATGAGGAAAGTGGCATTTAGTGTTGGACAAACTTTTCCTGAGCTGTGTGATTCCTACACCAGCTACCACACTTCTTCCCTTAGCATTGGCCAACAACAGTGAAAGAATTTTGTGGTGAAGCCATCTAGGCCTAGAGCATTGCTTAAGGGTAAATCCTGAAGAGCTTCATCCACTTCTACTTGCATTATTAGTGTCATGAGAGCCTCATTCTATTCCTCGGGGATAATAGTTGGGATATTTTGGGTTACCCATTCTATTGTTGAGGTGCATTCCACCTTTGGTTGTGAGAGAAGATCTGTGTAGAAGTCTGACAACTCGTGCAGTATTTCCTGGTGAGTGAGAAAGTTGTTTCCTTGAGGGTCTTCCAGCTTCGTAATGCGATTTATGTGGCATGTGTGGATCATGGATTTGTACAATAATTTTGTGTTTTTCTCTCCCTCGTTGAGCCATTGAACTCGAGATTTTTGTTTAAATAGGATTTATTCATGCTTGTATCTTTCCTCCAGTTTCCTTTTGATTTCATTCTCCTCCTACTGCTGAGTAATAGTGTGTCCTGAGTGAATGTTTTGTCTCTGAAGTTCCTCTAGTTTTTGTTCCATCATTTTCCTTTCCTAGAAGATGTTAACGAATACCTCTTTGTTCCATTTATGCACCTGTTGTTTAAAGTATTTCATCTTTTTCTAAAAACAATACATTTTTGAGCCCCTATGTATTTCTATTATGATCCACCAGTTACAGGCTAGCTCCTGCAAGTCTAGATGGGAGAGCCAAAAATTTTCAAATCTAAAGGGTTTTAACTTGGGGGTGGTGATGGTGTCAACCCATAGTTGAATTGATCAGTGGTCCGAGCTTTCCTTCGGGAGGATGTTGGAATCTACAAGGGGGCCTTCAAAAAGGAGAGTTTCTGAAATGAGAAAGTGATCTAAACTCAAAGCTATTTGCTAGTGACCTGATATTTTGTTAGTCTAGGTGTAGGTACCATTTCCATTCTCTATGTCTTCCAGTCAAAGATTCTGTATGAGTTCCTAGA
>JZKD02S0658347.1:36914-50975 GCA_000966675.3 Picea glauca
TTTTTTTTTCTCTTTTTTCTTTAATTTATTTTCAATATTTTTCAGTTTTACAATTTTGTTTGCAATAGTGTCAAGTTTTTTGGCCATAGTTTTTAAAATGTTAAAAGTTTAAGCCCCACCCAAAAATGAGGTGTTAGTGATAATGTTTCTTTTCGATTACATGGTGTATTTAAAGATTTTAATTTCAAGGGTACTAGTTGTTAAGATCGTAATTTCAAAAAACTTACAATTTAATCTCTAGAAAAACTGGGGGTTGATGCTAGGAGCAACGCATTCAAATTGACGGTCGATTTTAATGTTTTGGTTGAAATGGTATTGATTTCCAAGTCCGTAGGTTTCAAAGAAGTCGTACTTTTAACCTCAAAAATAAAAATGGCGCTATTGTGTTGATGGATGTAACATCTTGCTCTTCCGCGCACTGAGAGAACTTATACTTGAGGACACTTGCTTGCAAGTGATCCAGATTATAATACTTTCGATCATTCGATTATGATTATGAGACATTATGGATTGATGATATGTTATTTTTGTGTATTCACATAGACATGTGCTATTGACTGGGTTTTCCTGAGTGTGCAGGACTTTGGACCTCGAGGATGCAGAGGCATCGATGAAACCCCATGGAGTCTGGATCGAGTCAGGGAGTGAAATATTAGGGTTTGATTGTCGTTGATATTACATATGTACACATGATTAGATGTTATGAGGATTGATTATTATTGCTGACATGATTCGTTGATGTAGGATGAGGATATCTTGCCGACTAGACTCACATGTGGAGTAGAGGGGTCATGCATGACAACTAGAGACTTTGAGGGAGAGCTGTGGACAATAGCCCTACCACAGGCTACTACCACTCTCGTCATGGCTCGAACTATAGGTTAAGTATTACCTAGTTCGAGAAGACCCACAATGTCGTGAGGGCAGACTGCGACAGTTGCTCACGATGATTCTAAGGGGCCCTTAGTCTCGCACAAGCTCACCTGGAGGAGTATTGACTCCAGGCATTTTTTGTGTCTACCAAGTTAGTCAAGAGGTGAGTGGCACCCTTCGAGCACATAGTGCATCCTGAAGGGCACGTCACGCAAGGAAAATAGAAAGAGGCGAGTGGCACCCTTGGAGCACGTAGTGCATCCTAAAGGGCATGTCGGGCAAGGAAAACAGAAAGAGGTGAGTGGCACCCTTAGAGAACCTAGTGTGTTATGAAGGGCATGTCGCATTTTTAACTGGTAAGTGAATAAACCTAGATGACCTTAAAATGAATGATGTGATAAGTAAGATTTAAAAACAATTTTCCCTAATTAAAATGTCACCGAGCCTAGTGAAATTAAAATCTAGGTCTTAGTAACACACGTGGTAAAAAATAATAATCATAATTAAATATGTAACAAGAAGGGGGTAAGAAATTCAATTAAATTATTAAAATCAAATTATAATAGGGGATTAAAATTTTAAAAGGGAAGTGATTGTTTTATCTACATATGCCAATTTAATTTTTAATTAAAAAGAAAAAGGGGTAAATGGTTGTTTTTCTACACTTGCTAAATTGATTTTTATTTAAAAAGGGAAAAGAGGGAAACTTAAAAGAAATAGGAAACTAAAGGAAAAAGGGGAAACATAAAGAAAAAGTTGAATGTCTAACTTAGTAAGGAATCTCTACTTCGGAACTTGCTATTTTTGAACTCAACTAGGAATTAATTAAGGTGTGTCTCATTTAAGAAGTGTAAGGGAATTTTGGGACACCTAGGAGCATTTTTACAAATGCTTTTAGGTGGGTGAGGAAAATAGGAATAATTAATTAATTAATAAAATTTGATTTTTGGTGCAACTAGGGATGGGTTACATGTGTACGAAGAAGGTTTTTCCTAATTAATTATACCCTTGTTTTTAATTACCATATGTGTTATTTACTAGTTGATTTACTGATTGCATTTTCCCATTGCGAATTTAACTAGCAATATTGTTGTTAGCATATTATACCTACGTTTTTAATGTTGTTGACAACAGACAACCATGTACAACAATATTATTATTGTACAGAGATATCATTATTGATTTAGATTTATTAAAGGACAAAAATATTGATTATATGACAATGAATTAATGAGACAGAGATGTGTATTTGATTAATTCCTTTAGTTAGATAGCGAAGTGTATCATTAATTCCTTATTAAATTATTTATATTTGTTATTTCCTTTTGACAATGATATATTTAAAAGACAACAAATGTATGGTGAGGTACTTAAAGACAATAAATATAATGATGGACAACAAACTTATTAAGAGACAACGATTTGGTAATAATTAGACAACGATTCTTGTAATACTTACACAACAACTTTGTAATTTTTAGACAACGAATTTGGTAATGTTAGACAACAATATCCTATTGAGATAGCGTTATCATTTTAGATGTGTTAGAAAACGATTTTATGGACATAAAAGATACATTGAATGGACAACTAAATTAATATATAAACATTGAATTTATACTATATATACATTGAACACACAATGTTGAATATTTATATCATAGACAACATTCATCCTTAGCATAAAGTTAATATACAACTCTCACAAATATTTATTAGACAACATTGAATATATCATATTATTAAATAGACAACGTTGAATATTTATATCTTAGAAAACATTTGAATATATTCATATTTTATAGACAACCAATCAAGTATTAATGGACATCGTTATCTCTCATCTCATAGACAACAACCTCTTATATTCTAAATAGAAAAATCTCGTATTTTATAGATTCCTTAAGGGTAAAAACCTCTGCAGTTTTATTTATGGTAAAACACAACAAACTTATACTCTTGATGACAACGCGTTTATAAAATGGAAGGAAGGATAATTTATAGTTGCATTGTGATTGTGCAGTATTTGAGACTGTGTAGTAGCTGAGTTTTTGGACGGTGTATTAGTGTTTTGTAATTGTTGCGTGGTATGTTGTGGATGACAACGCTTTTCCTTTTTAGAAATAATGTTGATTGACAATGATACCTATAGTGACTGGACAACGATTTCATTTATATTATACAAACAATATCCTATTTAATAGACAACAATATTTAATAGATGGCAATATCATATATGCTAGCAATATAATATTAACAAACAACAATATCCTATATCACAACGATAGTTTTTCTTGTTTCAAGGTTTAGTTTAATTGCAATAATTTACTTTACCAAGGATGAACAAACTTCGCATACCTTTCTTCATAATTGAACTTCAATCATATGTTTTAACCTACACTTAATTACATTAACTAACATTTCTAAGTAGGTATATTAACTTACCTATCGTTTAAAGTGTAATGAACTTGAAGAAATAAAGTAGATTGTTATACAAGGAAAATAACAATTTTTATTAATATTAAATGTGATAAAGGTTTTGAAATTTTAATTAATTGTATTAAAAATAATAGGATTATCATTTATTGGACAAAGTTATAATTGTTGGATTAATAGGATTTGTTAGACATAATGGTTTCTTGGCGTAATAGTCTATTGTCTTGCGCAAGCTTAATGGTTGAGGGATTAGTAGTTTTATAAACTAAAATAATTAATAGATAACGGTTAATTGGTGACTATGTGCCTTGCACCTTAAGAAGAGTTGTAAAGGGTGGTTGGTCATATTTGTTTCACCATACATTTTTCTTTGTAGGAAGAAAGAATCCTCCAATCATGTGGGAAATTTGAAATCAAGTGATGTCGTCTTGCGTCTTGTCGACTTGCTACTTGGGTGCATGGGTATAGTTTTCTTGTTAGTTAATTAGGTCTCTTGGCCCATTGGATTTTTTTTCTTGGGTTATTGGTCCAGTTATGTTATGTTGCACCATGGTTATTGTCATGCCTCTCTCTTGGTGACAACATTATTCTTGATGAGGGCATCATCGTGCGCCCTAACGAACAAAGGCGGAGGATAACCTGCATGGTGTTCTAGTGTGATCATGCATTGTTGTTTGTTGCCTAATCTGGGTGTGTGGTGTTCATTTTCAAGTCGTGTTGTTTAACTGTCGTCGTTGTTTCCTTGCTACTTCAAAAAAAAAAAAATCACTTGCATGTGTCTCTTGGAGTTGTAACGATGGGGTTGTTACATATGGTATCAGAGCGGGTTCAACCTTGCGACTATGGATAGCCTATATTTCCACTGCAGTAAACCCTTGAGTATTATCCTGGAGCTAATTAAAAATTTTAACATGTCCTTGTGGTGATAAAGATTAGAGTACGCCACAAAGTTTCACAACATGGTGTCGTGGAAGGAGGTGCGACGCCTTCAGAACTGCAAGAGCCCTTGGATTCTAACCACCAAGGGGAGAAAATAGTACTTAGGCTAGATCCAATTGTTGTAATGGTTGATGATCATCTGACCTGATCCTTCCAAATATTGCCAGATGCCTTGATTTATCATCTTCACTGAGATGAGGCTAGGGCACCTGTACCCTTGAGGGTCCATAGCACACCCAAGTGAGTATTGTTAGCATCCACTTAGAACTCGATAGAGACGATTTATCGATTCCATGAGTGCCTCATATGGCTGCGCCATCCAAGCATGGTTGTAGAGCAAGGCAATGTGCTTCACACTTCGTGGTTATGACCTCCATCATGAAGGTCCACAGGGCGGTCTTTCATCTGAAGGGGAGTTCTCTTCTATGGTGGAAGACACTCCTGCCGCATTTGAACATGACAGTCGAAGACGTGTCATGGGAACTGTTCGAGGAACGGTTTCGAGAGAGGTATTTATAGGAGGGATTCATTGAGTGTTAGATAAACGAGTTCGACGCCTTGAGACAGGGTGGTCGTATGGTGCCCTAGTACGAGGCTCGATTTTGGAGCTGCTTCGGTATTCTCTACACCAAATTACCAAGAAACTTAAGGTCAACAAGTCTGTGTTTGGCCTTAATGTTAGTATTCAACTTCTACTTCAGGTACCAGGAACACTAGACTGAATAAATTTTGTTGCAATGTGGGGAGCCACATTACCAGCACGACTACCCAGTGGATAGGACCAGAGCATCTGGATCAGCCATACCCACTACCGTGGGAGTTTTGGGAAATTCCCATGGGATTCATGTAGTGGTAAATAACCGCCAGGAAGAGAACTAGTCGACTATGTTCAAGACGTTAGGTAGCGTCACTAACCAAACCCTTAGTATTTTGATAGATCTTGGTGCTACCAAAATTTTTATTTCTGGTGTGGTACTAAAAATAATTAAGGTGAAGGCAGTCGAACAGGATGAGTTTAGCTTTGTTGAATTGGATTTAGGAACCAAATAGAAGGTTGGAGAGAAGGTTATGGGATGTAGCCTTAACCTTAGAGATTTTGTCAATAGGGCCAACCTATACGTCATGATCTTAGGATCTTATGACGTTGTGGTTGGTATGGACTAGTTGGAATTGCATGAGGTGATACTCAAATGCAAGATGAAATGATTGAGCTTGGTCGATGATGAGGGACATAGACATGTGATTGTAGGTCAGAACTAGGGAGTTTCCCTGAGTTTCATCTCTTCCTTATAGCTACGGAAGAGCTTGCGCAAGAGATGTAATATTTATGTGATCCTTGTGTTAAATGTGAAGGGAGTGGTAGAAGGTCTAGAACCCATTTTTGTTGCGAGAGAGTTTGCAGATGTATTCCCTAAGGATTTACCTAGGATGCCAGCAAAGAGGGAATCATAATTTCTCATAGACCTAAAACCAAGGGCTGAACCGATAGCAAGAATGCCTTATCGTATGTCGACCCCGTAATTAGACAAGTTGTAAATGCAACTAGAGGATTTGTTGGACCTAGGAATTTTACATCCAAGTGTGTCACCGTGAGGTGTCCCTATTATTTTTATGAAAGAATGATGGGTCATGTAGACTTTACATTGACTATCATCAATTGAATAAGGAAACGATCAAGAATCAGTATCCATTGCAAAGAATTGACGATCTGTTTGATCAGATGAAAGGCGCGATGGTGTTTTCAAAGATTGACTTGAGATCAGGGTATCACCTCCTTTAAGATGAGCTTTGGACATTACAAGTTTACTGTTTCACCTTTTGGACTGAAAAATGCCCCTGGGTTTATATATGAGTTTGACGAATGGGGTGTTCCGTGAATACTTGGACAAGTTCCTCTAAGTATTCATGGATGATATTTTGTTTTACTCTCGGACATTGGAAGAGCATGACAAGCACTTGCGCTTGGTACTACATTGTCTGCGAGAGAAAAAAATGTATAGGAAATTGTCTAAATGCTTGTTTTATCAATCGAAGATACACTACTTAGGGCATGTCATCTCCGACGAAGGAATCGCTATGGATCCAACAAAGGTTGAGGATATTATGTAATTTCTTGTGCCAATGAATGTCTCTGAAGTGTGTAGCTTCATGGGTTTAGCGGGATACTACCGATGGTTCGTTGAGTTTTTTTCGAATATAGCAAATCCAATTATGAAATTGTAGAAGAAGAATAAGAATCTTGTTGGGACTGAGAAATGCGCGGAAGAATTTCAGAGGCTCAAGAATATTTTGACAACAACACCGATACTAAAGGACCCTGAAATGAACGCAGAATTTTTTTGTATGCACTGATGGATCCAAATAAGGCTTAGGCGGAGTCTTGATGCAAGACGATCGAGTGATCACTTACCTACTGAGAAAGTTGAGAAGGCATGAGGAGAACTATGTGATGCATGATTTAGAGTGTTAGCCATTATTTATGCCTTGAGAGTTTGGAGGCACTACCTTATTGGACATAAATTTGAACTAAATGGACCACTATTGACTACAACACATCTTACGCAAAGCGACTTAAACGTGCAACAACGACCTTGGTCGAAATTTCTTAGCCAGTACGATTTCAAGATTACTTACATAAAGGGGGCAGTGAATATAGTGGTGGATGCACTGAGTCAGAGACCATGCATCTTTTCAGTGATGCCTCTTCAGACGAATCTACATTAAAATATTCTAACCTTACAGTGCGACGATGACTGGTACAAAGAGGTCAAGGATTTTATCAAACAAAACACAATGATTGTGCCAAAATTTGAAGGATTTACTATGGACAATGACGATTTTTTGAGATTTAACAATCAAATTTACATACCACCAAACAAAGAGTTGAGGAGTTTGATCCTAAATGAGGCTCACAGAGAAGTGTAGTGGGCTCACTTGGGAGTCATGAAGATGACGACATACCTTAAACCTTTATTCTTTTGGAGAGGAATGAAGCCATAAATAGTCAACTACGTGGAAATATGTCTATAATGTTGGCAGGTGAAGGATGAACATAGACATCCATCAGGATTACTATGGTTACGTGTTATTCCAGGATCGAAATGGGAGGTCATTTCGATGGATTTAATTGTTGGATTTCTACTGACAAAAAGAAGACATGACTCAATTTTTGTTGTAATCGACACTTTGATGAATATTTCTCATTTTATTCATGTGTGTACGACGTATCAGGCACCTGACTTCGCTAGATATATCATCACCAATATTGTGAGGCTGCATGGCATTCTTATGAGGATTATATATGATCGAGGATTGATGTTTACTGGACTATTTTTTACTATTTTGCAAGAGGCTTTGGGAACTCTACTTAAATTTAGTACTGCATATCACCCACAGATAGATGAGCAGACCGAACGAACAAATTAAATCTTGGAGGACATGTTGTGCATGTACGTGATGGACCAACATAAGCGTTGGGAGGAATTCTAGCCACTGATAAAATTCTCATATAACAACAATTATCAAAGCACAATTAAGACGACACCTTTCGATTTTCTTTGCAGGTGATCATGTCGAACGCCTTGAGTTGGGATCAGATTGAGGATAGGGTCCTGGTGGGATCAGAAGAAATCCAATAAATGGAAGAATGAATGAAAACTATAAGAAAAAGGATCAAGGAAGCACAAGATTGACAAAAGATTTATGCCGATGCAGATTGTATCTTCCGTAGTTACGAAGTTGGCAATCGAGTCTTCTTGTGGGTGAAACTGCATAAGTGTTTGATCAAGTTTGGAAAGGGTGATAAAATCTCTCATAGGTTCATGGGAACTTTCAAGATTGTGGAAAATAAGTGGCTCGTGGCCTATGGAATAGCCTTGTCATATTCTTTTAGGTGTATTGATGATGTTTTTCACATATCTGGCTTGAAAGATTATATTAGTGATCCTACAAATGTTATTCACATGATTACCTTGCAGGTATTGGATGAGGATGCACTCATGGCTGAGCCATTCCACATCCTGGACCATTGCATTTGATAGCTACGATGTTGAACAGTAGATCAGGTCAAGGTCCACTGGGACAACTATAGTCTGCACTCGATGACCTCGGAGGACGCATATGATATAGACCAACAGTTTCCATTTTTGTTGACAGATAGACTTATGATACTGTGATACACTTTATTTTGGCACTTATATACTGTGAAACTTCGGGACAAAGTTTAAACCAAGAGGGGATGTGTGTAACATCCCTCTCTTGCATGGACTGAGCGAATTTATACTTGAGGACACTTACTTGCAAATGATATGGATTATTATACTTTTGGTCATTCGATTATGATTATGAGACATTATGGACTGATGATATGTTATTTTTTTGTATTCACATATACATGTGATATTGACTAGGTTCTCCTGAGTGTGCAAGACTTTGGACCTTGAGGATGCAGAGTCATCGATGAAACCCCTTGGACTCTGGATCGAGTCAGGGAGTGGACTATTAGGGTTTGATTGTTGTTGATATGACATATGTACACATGATTAGATGTTATTAGGATTGAGTTTTATTGATGACATGATTCATTGATGATGCAGTGTGACGATAGCTTGCCAAACAGACTCAAATGTGGAGTAGAGGGGTCACGCATGACAACCAGAGAATTTGAGGGAGAGGTGTTGACAACAACCCTAACACAACCTACTATCACTCTCGTCGTGGCTCAAACTATAGGTTAACAATTACCTAGTTTGAGAAGACCCATGATGTCATGAGGGAAGACTGTGACAGTCACTCACGATAATTCTAAGGGGATCACAATAAGGTAGTGGTCTTATTGTTTAAAGGCCCTTAGTCTTTGACAATATCACCTGGTAGAGTATTGAATCCAGGGGTTTTTTATGTCTACCAAGTTAGTCAAGAGGCGAGTGGCACCCTTGGAGCACGTAGTGTGTCCTAAAGGGCACGTCGTGCAAGGAAAACAAAAAGAGTCGAGTGGCACCCTTGGAGCACGTAGTGCATTCTGAAGGGAACGTCGCACAAGGAAAACATAAAGAGGAGAGTGGAACCCTTGGAGCACCTAGTGCACCCTGAATGGAACATCGTGTTTTTAACTGGTAAGTGAATAAATCTAGATGGACTTAAAACAAATGATGTGGTAAGTAATATTTAAAAAAAAAAATCCCTAATACAAATGTCGTCGAGCCTAGTGAAATTGAAATATAGGTATAACACATGTCGTAAAAAATAATAATCATAATTAAACATGTAAAAAGAAGGGGGCAAGAAATTCAATTAAATTATTAAAATCAAATTATAAAGGGGGATTAAAATTTTAAAAGCGAAATGATTGTTTTATCTACATATGCTAATTTAATTTTTAATTAAAAAGAAAAAAGGGGTAAATGGTTTTTTTTCTACACTTGCTAAATTGATTTTTAGTTTAGAAGGGAAAAGAGAGAAACATACAAGAAATAGGAAACTAAAGGAAAAAGGGGAAACATAAAGAAAAAGTTGAATGACTAACTTAGTAAGGAATCTTGCCTTGGGAACTTGCTATTTTTGAACTCAACTAGGAATTAAGTAAGGCATAAGTCATTTAAAAAGTATAAGGGAATTTTGGGACACCTAGGAGCATTTTTAGGGCTGCTTTTAGGTGGGTGAGGGAAAAAGGAATAATCAATTAATTAATAAAACTGAATTTCTGGTGCAACTAGGGGATGGGTGACATGTGTAGAGTGGAGTTTTTTCCTAATTAATTAAATGAAAAGGGAATTTAAAGAGAATTTGGGAAACTAATTACTGGAAAAACTCTATAAAAATGATGGATGAGGAGGAGGAGTATGGATATCATGTTTATTCGTAACGTTACGTTGCTGGATTTTTGGTCTTGATTGAAATTTTATCGTGGGACTTGGGATACCCAACTTGGGTAACGAGTGGTAGCGTGACCTTGAGAGGCAATATGGGTGCTATAAGTTCTTTGGTATTGTGTTTGTGGCCTCGTTGTGGCTCAGAGCGCTCAGGGGGAAGAAGAGTACCCCTAGCGTTGGTTGGGAGGTACCAGTGAGGTCACATCGGTCGGTAAGCTAGAGTTGGACGGAGTTGGACAATGACTTGGAGCTATCGCATTTGGATACAGTATGCATGAATTTATTTTTTAATGGTAGATTAATATTTTTCTCACGCTTTCATTACTGTACTTCTATTGTGTAAATAATTTTGTTTTACTCAACGTTTTTAATCAAGGAATTTAAAGTCATCCCAGCCTTATGCTTGCTTCTTTTTCAATTGATTTCCTTGGAAAACCCAAACTCCAATTGCTATGACTTTTCTGTATTTGTTTTATTGATATTACAAATAAATTTGTGTTTTTTCCTTATCTCTTTAGTCATCAGTCCGTGCCTGAGAAGTAGTCCAAGAGCCAAATCGACGGTCGTCACTTTGGTGTTTAAATACCTATAGATTCAAGTGCCCTTCTTTCCTGTGCATGGATGATGAGTGAAGGATAAGTTTTTCCCAGTTGTTTATCCCTTACTTATCTATGAATTTTATTGATTCATGGTTGAATGATTAGTCTTGTGCCTTTCTTCTGATTGAGTATGTTTGTGTCCCGATTGATTAAAACTATGATTTCCTCTGCATTTTTTTAATGAAATGTTTGCGTTTTCTTTCAAGACTATGTCTCTGTTGTTTAAATGATATGGATCTGAGTTACCATGGCATTTTATACCCTTGTGTTTTAATTACCATATGTTTTATTTATTGTGTGATTTACTAACAACATTTTCCCACTGTGAATTTAACTAGCAATATTGTTGTTAGCATATTAAGCTTGCGTTTTTAATGTTGTTGACAGCAGACAACCATCTAGAGAAATATTATTATTGTACATAGATATCATTGTTGACTTATATTTATTAAAGGACATAAATCTTGATTATATGACAACAAATTAATGGGACATAGATATGTATTTGATTAATTCCTTTAATTAGAAAATGAACTGTATCATTAATTCCTTGTTAAATTCTTTATATTTGTTATTTCCTTTCGAAAAAAATATATTTAAAACACAACAAATGTATGGTGAGGTATTTAAAGAAAGTAAATATAATGATGGACAACAATCTTATGAAGTGACAACGATTTGGTAATAATTAGACAACGATTCTACTAATACTTACACAACAACTTTGTAATTTTTTGACAACGAATTTGGTAATGTTACACAACAATATCCTATTCAGATAGCAATATTATTTTAGATGTGTTAGACAATGATTTTATGCACTTAAAACATACATTGAATGGATAACTAAATTAATATATGAACATCGAAGTTATACTATATATACATTGAACATACAACGTTGAATATTTATAACATAGACAAGATTCATCCTTAGCATATAGTTAATATACAGATCTTGAAAATATTTATTAGACAACATTTAATATATCATATTGTTAAATAAACAATGTTGAATATTTATATCTTAGACAACATTCAAATATATTCATATTTTATAGACAACCAACCAGGTATTAATGGACAACGCTATCACACATTTGATAGACAACGACCTCTTATATTCTTGATAGAAAAATCCTGTATTTTATAGATTCCTTAAGGATAATTTTTTTTTCTCTTTTCTTTATGCTAAAACACAACGAACTTATTCTCTTGATGACAACGAGATTATACAATGGAAGGAAGGCGAATTTATAGTTCCATTGTGACTGTGTAGTGTTTGCGACTATGTAGTAGCTGTGTTTTTGGATGGTGTATTAGTGTGTTGTAATTGTTGTGTGGCATGTTGTCGATGACAATGCTTTTCTTTTTAGAAATAATGTTGATCGACAACAATACCTTTAGTGACTAGAGAACGATTTCATTTATCTTATACCTGCAATATCCTGTTTAATAGACAACAATATTTAATAGATGGCAATATCATATATGTCAGCAACATAATATTAACAGACAACAATATCCTATATCACAACGATAATTTTTCTTGTTTCAAGATTTAGTTTAATTGCAATAATTTTCTTTACCAAGGGTGAACAAACTTCACATAACCTTTCTTCATAATTGAAATTCAATAAGATATTTTAATCTACACTTAATTACATTAACTAACATTTCTAAGTAGGTACATTAACTTACCTATCCTTTAAACTGTAATGAACTTGAAGAAATAAAGTAGATTGTTGTACAAGGAAAATAACAATTTTATTAATATTAAATGATATAAAGGTTTTGAAAATTTAATTGTTTGTAATAAAAATAATAGGATTATCATTTTTTGGAGAGAGTTATAATTGTTGGATTAATAGGATTTGTTATACATAATGGTTTATTGGCGTAATAGTCTATTATCTTGTGCAAGCTTAATGGTCTAGGGATTAGTAGTTTTATCAACTAAAACAAATAATAGTTAACAATTAATTGGCGACTATGTGCCTTGCACCTTAAGTTGAGTTGGAAAGGGTGGTTGGTCATAGTCGCTTCACCATATAGCTTGCCTTATAGGAAACATGAATCCTTCATTCATTTGCACAATTTGAAATCGAGTGATGTCATCTTGCGTCCTGTCGACTTGCTTCTTGGGTGTGTGGGTATAGTTTTATTACCAGTTAATTAGGTCTCCTCGCACGTTGGATTTTGTTTCTTGGGTTATTGGTCCAGTTATGTTATGTTACGCCATGTTTATTGTCACGCCTCTTGCCTAGTGATGACATGATTCCTGATGAGGGGATCATAGCGTGCCTTGATGGATAGAGGAAAAGGATAACCTGGACGGAGTTTGTTCTTGCCGATGTGGGTATTGTTCGTTGTAATTGATGTTGGCACTTGGTTGTAATGCCTTAACGTGTTTTGGTTTTGCGCACCATAGAGGTTTCTATTTCCTGGTCGTCGAAGCCACTGTGTCGGGTGGTTGATGTTGTCCTCTATCTTGTAGGCATTGCTTGCTTGTGTCGGGCGGGTAGTCATTTCTATCTATCTATTGGTTATTGAATGTTTCATCTAGTTGCATGATGTGCTAGTGTGTTGAGTAGTTGTTTTCTATTTCCTGATCTGCGTGGATGGTGTTCGTCGTCAAGTCATGTTGTTTAATTGTCGTCGTTATTGCCTTCCTACTTCAAAAAAAAAAATGCAATTGCTTGCGTCGCTTGTAGTCACAACGATGGGGTTGTTACAGTGTCCATAATTTACCATGATAAACATTCGATAAATCACCCGACTAGTTACATGTTTATCCTGTAAATGGAGACTTGACTTCAAGCTTTGCTCAATCCTACTTGTAGAAAAGAAAATAATTAATCTATCTCTATTCTAAGCCTAAACTATTCAACAAAAATTTGAGCATGATATAAAAGTAAGATATTAAGAAATAGAAGTAGTTCATATAACCTAATAGCGATTAAAAAAAATACACATCAATCTTAATTGAGTAAATAGTTACTAAGGGAGAATCAAATATATATAGTCACACTCAATATGGATGATTATAATATATTGAACATGACATAAGAAAGTTGTCTAGCTAAGGAAATAGTTCACATATAAAGACAACAATTAAATCAAATGCATACCAGTGATGAACCTATTAAATAGTTAATAAGAAACAGATACCCATATCCAAAGGCTAATTAATAAATTCAAACTAATCATGAATTACAACATATCAATGATTTTGCCCCCGGGGGGGCAGCTCAATTGGCAAGTGCCGTGAAAATGAAGTTCCATGAGGTTTCGAGTTCAATTCCCCCCGACTTACCTTGTGTGCCGCGTAAGGGGCATCGTGG
>JZKD02S0658347.1:51025-75473 GCA_000966675.3 Picea glauca
GAACATGACATAAGAAAGTTGTCTAGCTAAGGAAATAGTTCACATATAAAGACAACAATTAAATCAAATGCATACCAGTGATGAACCTATTAAATAGTTAATAAGAAACAGATACTCATATCCAAAGGCTAATTAATAAATTCAAACTAATCATGAAATACAAAATATCAATGATTTTAAATAAACATAAATTCACATAACTCACAACAATCCATAGTATACAAACACATGCTCATCGAGAATGGAATTTATCAAATGGAATGGCTTTTATTAAACTCAAAACATGATAATAATATGAAGTTCTAAATACTATTAAAAGACGTGAGAGTCCTCTATCAGTTTACAAAACTCCACAATAGTGTACTAGTTCTATAATTGATTTCTTATTTAGAATACAAAAAATTTCAAGAAAGAGATTATGATACCACAAGTCTCTCCTCACCTAAGACAAACATTTTACCATTCTTTCATCTTGCAACCCCCCCATATTCATTGAAGCTCATTCTCCTTTTATATCCTTTGTGTTTGTTTGTCTTTCATGATTTTATGCTCCCAAAATCTCTCATTCACACTATGGACTCCCAACAAATCAATTATGAAAATAAAATTAAATCTTTCCTTTTCTTCAGCAAATAACTCGATCCTTCAACGTTCTTTTGATGACTTTGTGGAGTGGCCTGGTATGATAAAACATATTTTCACTTTGGTAGTGGCATATTTAAACCATATACTTGTTATGGAAAGTTGTGTGATCCTTTATAAAATCGTGACACTTTATCAATGATTTATGCCTTTATATGCTGGTCTCATCTGTTTTATTTATGTGTTGGTAAATTAATTGTTCTATGATCTATGGTACTTTTGACATTAGGACAAAAATGATAAATATCAAATTTGAATAATGTAAGCATGACAATTTATGGACACTCGCCATTTCATATGTATAATTATTATTGCAATCGTAATATGTTATCAAAAAGGAATGTACAATTGGATTATATATTTATTTTGAAAAGGAAATGAAATTTATATATAATTTTCTATAAAAGAAAACCCTTTCATTAATAATTTGTTTGACAATTTATTTAATGTGGAATTAAAAAAATAGAGGAAAATAATTAAATGATTTTTATAACTTTTCTTTTGTGTGAGGAATTTTTAAATTTAAAAATGAATTAAATGAAAAGTGAGGCAAAAACAAATATGGGAAACAACCATGGAAAAAAAGAAAATATGGTCCAAACAACCCTGGAAAACAATCATAACTCTATCATAATCCTAATAACAACAAATCATTCTTGAATCTTAACCTATTTGTTGAGTCCATGACAATCCTTATTTTCAATTTCACATAAATTCCAAAAAAGATAATACAACTTTTTCCATAAATAATGTAGAATATTGGACAAATGTAAAGAGTTGGGAAAATAAAGTTCATTGTATTTCATCACAAAAAGAAGTAAAAATCGATACTCCTATCCTTTGGTAAAAGGAAACCAATCCAATGCTCATATATAAAATTATAAACTTTGATGAAATATGATGACAACACAAATTTGCATACATCGAGGCATGGAACCATCTTATATGACCATGCAAATTATAAAAAAACAAAAATACTCATGGCGCATTTGAATAATATGTGGTGATGAAGAAACGAATAAACGTGATGCAAGAACCACGCGACTGAAAACTTAGTCATTATACGATATATATGCATCAAGACTTACTAATGATTGAGTTAAGTAACGTTAAATCACCGAAACCCCAAAAATAATCTATGTAAAGGAGCATGAAATCGAGACTTACTAATGATGAAGTTGAGCAACGTTAAATCACCAAAACCCCAAAAAGAATCTATGTGGAGAAGCATGAAATCAAACAATTGAGACATGAAATATATCGAATCAAATGAAAAAAATGTAATTGAAGGAAATATTTTCAAAAATTTAAGGGGGACCTTAAATTTTCTCAAAATTTAGGGGAGTTATTGTTTTAAGCAAAAATTGGTGACATGTTGGGAGATCAAGTTATCTCTGTTAATGAAAAAATAAGAGAATGAATGTAACATCCAGTTTCACTCATCACTTTTTCATACATTCACTTATTCTTTGAGGACACTTGCGAAAAAGTGATTCGGTTAAAACATCATACCTTATGATTATCACTTTAGTTGTGTGTTTATGCTATGATTATGAATTGAAAGTTGTTATGCTATTTATGTTTACTGAGTGTGCAGGAAACGTGAAATGTTGAGGATGTTGATAGCATCGACAAACATCTTTGGACTCTAGATTGAGTCAGGGAGTGGACTTTTACTTTGGTATGAGTAGTTTATTTTACGCATATATTACTGATGATGACGTCAAATGGATTTCATATATATGTATTATTAACATTATCTTTGTCAGTGGATGCGGACATGGTGACACTTGTTAATACAACTCACAAATGGAGTAAAGGGTTCATACACATATACCAAATTGATGAGGGAGAGGTGTGGCAACATCTCTATCACAACCTACTAGCACATTCTTCGTGACTTCAATTGAAGGTTAATGACTACCTTCTTCTGACTGTAACATTTTTCTCTAGCGCGCACTGAGAAAACTTACTCTTTGAGGACACTTTCATGCAAGTGATCTGAGTTATTATACTATTGGTTGTTTTGATTATGATTATGAGATATTGTGGATCTGATGATATGATATCTTTTCGTATTTATATAGACATGTGCTATTGACTCGGTTCTCCTAAGTTTGCAGGATGCTGGACATTGAGGATGCAGAGGCATCGATGAAAACCCTAATATTGTGGATCTGATGATATGCTATCTTATCGTATTTATATAGACATGTGCTATTGACTCGGTTCTCCTAAGTTTGCAGGACTCTGGACATTGAGGATGCAGAGGCATCGATGAAAACCTTTCTACTGTGGATCGAGTCAAGGAGTAGACTGTTAGGGTTTGAATGTTGTTGATATGACATATGTACAAATGATTAGATGTTATGATGAATGATTATTATTGCTGGCATGGTTCATCGATGGATGCAGGCTGACGATAGCTTACCGAACATACTCATATATGGAGTAGAGGGGTCACACATGATAACTAGAGACATTGAAAGAGAGGTGTGGTAGTAGCCCTGCCACAACCTATTATAACTTGCACCGTGGCTCGAACTACAGGTTAACGATTACCTAGTTTGAGAAGACCCACGATGTCGTGAGGTCCGACTATGACAGTTGCTCACGATGATTCTAAGGGGCATGCAATAAGATAGGGGCCTTATTCCTTAGAGGCCCTTAGTGTCCCACAAGATCACCTGATGGAGTATTGACTCCAGGGGTTTGACATATACCAAATTTAGTTAAGAGATGAGTGGCACCCTTGGAGAACCTAATGTGTTTTGAAGGGCACGTCATGCAAAGAAAACAAAAAGAGATGAGTGGCACCCTTCGAGAATGTAGTGCGTCTTGAAGGGCACGTCACGAAAATAAAACAATAATATGCGAGTGGCATCCTTGGAACAAGTAGTGCGTCTTGAAAGTTACACCACGCAAAGAAAATCAAAGGAGGCAAGTGGCACCCTTGGAGCACATAGTGCGTCGTGAAGGGCACATCGCGATTTTAACTATGATAAGTTAATAAACCTAGTGCCTAGAAAACTATGCCCCCTTAGAACCTGGTCGACCCTAAAATAGATGATGGTATGAGTAAAGTTTAATAAATAAAATTTCCGTTAAAAATTGTTGCCGAGCCTAGGGAAATTAAAACCCAGGTCTAAGAGGAACATGTGGTTAAAGAAAAAAATTAAAATAAACATGTAACAAAAAGGGGGTAAAGAAATTCAAACTTTAATTATTAAAGTAAAAAAATTATAATGGAGGATTAAATTTATTAAAAGGGGTAAACAGTTGGTTTTATCTACACATGATAAATTGATTTTTAGTTAAAAAGAAAAAGGGTAAATAGTTGTTTTATCTACACTTGCTAAATTGATTTTTAGATAAAAAAGAAAAAGGGTAAATGGTTTTTTTTTATCTACACTTGATAAATTGATTTTTAATTAAAAAGGAAAAAGGGGGAAACTTAAAAGAAAATGAAACTTAAAGAAAAGGGGAAACTTAATGAAAAAGGGGAATGCTTAACTTAGTAAGGAATCTAGCCTTTGGGACTTTCTATTTATGAACTCAACTAGGAATTAAGTAAGGCGTAAGTCATTTAAGAATTGTAAGGGAATATTGGGACACTAAGGAGAGTTCGTAGGAACACTTTTAGGTGGGTGAGGGAAATACAAATATTCAATTAATTAATTAAAATGATTTTCTAGTGCAACTAGGGGATTGGGTGACATGTGTACGGGGGAGGTTTTTCCTAATTAAATAAATAAAAAAGGAATCTATTGAGGGTTTAGGAAACTAATGACTAAGAAAATCTATAAAAGGGATGGAGGAGGAGGAGCATGGATCACATCTGGTTTGCATAAAGTTACACTGCTGAAATTTTATCTTGATTGAACTCTTTCTTGTAGGAGTTGGGATACCCAGATTAGGTAACGAGTGGTATCTCACCCTTGCAAGTTGATATGGGTGCTAGCATTCTCTGGTATTGTGTACATGGCCCCTTTGTGGCTTTGGGTGCTTATGGGAAGAACAATACCCTTAGCATTGGCTGGGAGGTAGTAGTGAGGTCACATCGATTGACAAGTGGGAGCTGGACGGAGCGTGCGTGGGACAACGAATTCAGAGAATACACATTTGGCTATTGTACACATGTGTATATTTGTTTAAGTGGTAGTTAAATGATGTTATTGTGCCGTCACTTACGATACTTCTATTTTGTTAAAGTTTATTTTTTATTCAACATAGCACTATACAAAGATTTCATTTTTATCTTTCAGCAATTTTGTCTTAATGAGCCCTGGACTCAAAGCCTTTCCTACGCTTTTTATATCTTCTTCCTGTGTTTTCTTTATTCATTGATTACACTTGTATTTAATTTTTTTCTTCTCCACGAACAAGATCTCGATGCATATTTGTGTTTTTATTCTTTATTCCTTAATCTTTTAAGTTATTAGTCTATGCCTGCGTAGTCGACCAGGAGCCAAATCAATTATATTTCACTCTGGTGTTAAATATTTAGATTCAAATGACCGTCTTTACTGTGCATGGATAATAAGTGTAGGATCATTCCTCTGCTCAACGTTTATTTGTAGCGATATCCTCTGCATTTTCCCTTGATTTGTAATCTCAACACCCTCTCTTTTTACTTGAGTTTTCACTGTGCGTTTACACCTTGTTTTAACCCTCACTTTACCCACCGATCCATTTCATTGCTCTACATTTCCTCTTCATTGCAATGTGTTTCCACTTCATTGTGTTTCCATATCTCTTGTAGGATTCTGATTTCATTATTGTGCATTACCATTTCCTTTCTCCGCGTTTCCACTTCACTGTGTTGCATGGTATTTGGGAATTTTTTCTTTATGGAAGGACTGTGTCTTAGCATCTTTTTGGGCTTCATTAATAAATTTAACAAGGACAAATATATAATTACTTTGTATGTTGAATTCCAATCTTGATAATTATATTCAATTAAACTTCAAATTCATTTATGAAACCTTTAAGCTATTTAAAAATTTGAGTAAAGCTTTGTCCAATCCATTTTAATGGACAATCTTCGAATTTTCAATAGCACACTAATAACCATTATGAATCATGTGCTTGGGAGAAAGATAAATCCTTTCTCCTCGACCATATTCACTCAACGATTCACATAGTTCTTACACATCAATTTACATAGTGTTTACCAATGATTAAACATTGTATTCACTCAGTGAATTTCACAGTGCTTACACAAAAATTTACATAGTGTTTACCAACGATTTAACACAGTAAATATTCAATGATTTCTTTTTAATAAACAACAATATTATGGTAGATAGCTATATAATTGTTAAAACAACAATTTCTTTTAATAGACAGTAATATTAGTGTAGACATCCATATCATTGTTAAAACATCAATTTATTAATAGACAACAATATTATTGTAGACAACGATATCATTGTTGAACTACGATTTTACCAATGTGTTTTTCATTGTAGAATGATCTCGAATCTCTGCATTATTCCTTTTAGAATGATCTCTAATCTCTGCATTTTTCCTTGTAGAATGATCTGTGATCTCTACATTTTTCATTTTTTAGTGATCTTTGAATCTCTATGTTTTCTTTTGTATAATCTCTGAGTTCTCTGATTTTCTTTTATGATTAATATCTACTTTTAGCTAATAACACTCTGATTTATGCGTCGGCCTATCTAGCTACAATTTTGGGGCACTGTTTCCCAACATTTTTCCCTCCTTGATTTAATGATTCACCTTTAGTTTACTATTTTTAACACATAGGTTGGATTCATGACGGTTGTCTCCTTTAATGTAGAATTATTATTGAATGTATTGATTAAATAACACCATTGCTCGGTTATAAATTCGATGGTTTTATTTCAGGATAAAGGGGATGTAAATGAATGACTGTAAATTTTTATTTATAATTATCGATTCAATATTATTACCATGGTTTATTATTGATTGTGATGGCTGACTACAATGATTTTAGATTTAGTTTATATAATAGTTTCTCATCATAGACCCCATATAAAAATGGTATGGTGATTAGACAAAAGGGGTATTGAGTAATAGCTTATATCAATGAGCGGGAAATAAAATGGAGTTAACTAGATCAAATAATTTATATTAATCTGTTTTCTTGTCTTTAAAGTCTCAATGCTTTTAGTATAATAGAATGTTCATTGATTTAATAAGGTTGTAATGATAAATCATAGCTTGATTGAAAATGGAATTATAAAAATTGCCTCATGGTGTAATAATTGTTTTTAAATGTTCATGATGTCATTTTGGAGTCATAGGCATCATAATGAAATGAGTTAATTGTCTATGCTATTCTCACAATGTAGGAAGTACTGAAGGTTTGTCCATAGAATTAGGTGGCCTAAGTGTTATAAAATTCTTTGTGAGTATGTTTAATTTGGCATGTCTTTATGATAGATTTTTGTTTTATCTACTTACTGTTGTTGGAATGCATCGTAGATGGAAATTGTGTCAATCAATTGTTTTAGGATATCTGTAAAGTACCTTTATAGAATGTTTCATAGGTAGTAATTGCATCAATTAACTAATGTATGTTATGTAGTATAATTTCTTGTCGCGCCAAGAATACTTGATAATTAATATCGGTGGTTGATCACTATTTATATTTTCACTTCAGTTTATTTGATGTATGGAACTGCATCGATAACTATGAAATTTTTATGTGGATCATGCGTTGTTGTTATTTATGTTCATGTGTTGGATTTGTGTCGTTATTTGTATCGATGATGTGTCGCTTGAAATGCTATAAAAATGTGTGATGGGTCTATTATCCTATTACAACAAAAAACATTTTTACCCTTTTTACCTTGTTGTTCGTTGTCGTCACAAAGGGGTGTAACATATGGTATCAGAGCGGGTTCCACTCGCGACTTGGGATCACTGCAGATTCAGTTGATTTGGTAATTGATTATAATGTTGCTAATTAAGTCGACTTGTATTCGTGCAGGTAATCATAGTTAGAGGATGTCGTGGAGGAGGGAGATGGGCTGCTAGGGAAGGAGGCGTGACACCCATGGTAGCATCCATGCCTGGGGGTTCTAACCCAGAAGGAAACGGACAAGTTGTCGGTGAGGAAAAAATAGTGGTGGGTGATATGGTTGGGTTGATGAGGTCTTTTCAGAGGATGTCTGAGGCTCTGATCAGTTGGTTGGATAGAGATGAGGCCAAGGCACCGAGACCCCCTGAGGATCCACCATGCACTCCAGTTGGTACTAGTAGCATTCACGGTGAACTTGAGAAGGTCAAATTTCCTAAGTTATTTTGTGCCCCAGATGGAAAAACCATTGAGGCATGGTTGGAGAATATGGCGATGTGTTTTTCACTTCACGATTATACCTCCAACATGAAGGTCTGCATGGATGTATTTCAACTGAAGGGGAGATATATTCTATGGTGGAAGATGCTCCTACTGCAATTGAACATGGTCATAGAAGACATGTCATGGGAACTATTCGAGGAACGGTTATGAGAGAGGTATCTATTGGAGTAATTCATTGAGCGTCAGCTCAATGAGTTTAATGACTTTCGACAGGGCAACCGTATGGTGCCCAAGTATGAGGCCCATTTTATGGAGTTGTTTCAATATTCTCTGCACCTGAATACCAAGAAACTCAAGGTCAATAGGTTCTTGTTTGGCCTTAATGTCAGCATTCGTGCAAAGGTTACGATTATGATTCCCCAATCCTTGCATGATGTTGTTCAGAAGGCCCTCATAGAAGAGGATGAGCATATCAGTAGGGGTTAGAGAAGGAATCGAATGAGACCAACGAGACATACATCCTCTAGTGTGCCACAACATCAAACACCAGCTAGAAATTCACCAAGATATCATGGCTTCCAGAGAGTATTCACTTTCACTACGCGTAGGGGACTAGAGCCTTAGCAACAGACTCCTTACCTAAGACCATAGCACTAGCACCAACATTGACTACAGTATAAGCAGTTTAGGCATGTTCAATAGAACAAACTAGGGTTCCAAGCCGGTGGACCGCCAGCTTTGGGTACAACAAGTAATGGACCGAAGAAAGGGTGTTGGACATGTGGGGAGCCACATTACGAGCGTGACTGCCCATTGGAGAGGACTATAGCATATGTATCGTTCAGACCCACTACCGTGGGAGAATTGGGAAAGGCCCATCGGATTCATGCAGTAGTGAATAGCCACCAGGCAGAGCACCAGTCAACTGTGCTCGAGACTTAAGGTACCATCGTTGACCAAAAAATTAGTATTTCGATAGATCCAAGTGCTACAAAGAGTTTCATTTCTAGTGGATCACTAAAAATAATTAAGGTACAGGAATTCAAAGAGGATGAGTTTAGCTTTGTAGAAATGCCTTTGGGAGAAAAATAGAAAGTTGGTGGGAAGGTTACAGGATGTAGCCTTAACCTGGGAGAGTTTTTCACCAGGTCCAACCTGTACATCACAACCTTAAGATCTTATGACGTCATGATCAATATGGACTGGTTGGAATCACATTATGTGATACTCGACTATAAGATGAAACTATTGAGCTTGATCGATGACAAGGGACAAAGAAGCATGATTGTAGGTAGGAACTAGGGATTCTCCCTGAGGTTTATCACTTCCTTGCAGCTACTGAATAACATGCGTAAGGGACGTAAAATTTATGCAATCCTTGCGTTAAATGAGAAGGGAGTAGAAGGAGGTATAGAAAACCTTCCAGTGGTGCGAGAGTTTGCAGACGTCTTCCCTGAGGAGTTACCTAGGATGTCACCTGAGAGGGAATTGGAATTTACTGTAGACCTAAAACTGGGGACTAAACCGATATCAAGAACACCTTATCAGATGTCGAACCGAGAGTTGCAGGATTTGAAAATTTAACTGAAGGAGTTGTTGGACCTAGGACTCATAGTCCAATTGTGTCAACGTGTCGGGCTCTTGTTATCTTCATACAAAAGAAGGATGGGTCGTGGAGAATCTACATTGACTACTGTGAATTGAACAAGGCAACAATCAAGAATCAATATTTGTTGCCAAGGATTGATGATCTATTTGATTAGATGAAAGGTGCAATGATGTTTTTGAAAATTGACTTGAGATAAGGGTATCACCAGTTACGGATCAAAGAGGACGACATCGCTAAGACCTCCTTTAAGATGAGGTTTGGACATTATGAGTTTACCATCCTACCGTTTGGACCAACGAACGCCCCAAGGGTATTTATGAGTTTGATGAATGGGGTGTTTCACGAATACTTGGACAAGTTTGTCCAAGTGTTCATTGATGATATTTTGATTTACTCTCAGACGATGGAGGAGCATACTGAGAACTTTCACATGGTACTATAGTGTCTACGAGAGAAAAGATTGTATTGGAAATTAACTAAATTCTCATTTTATCAAATGAAGATTCACTATGTAGGGCATGTCATCTCCGGCAAAGGTATTGTTATGGATCTGACAAAGGTCAAGGATATTATGGAGTGGCCTGCACTGACAAATTTCCTTGAAGTGCGTAGCTTCATGGTTTTAGCGGGATACTATGAACGGTTCGTCGAGGGTTTTTAGGAGATAGCAAATTCGATCACTGAATTGCAAAAGAAGAACAATAAGTTTGTTTGGACCGAGAAATGCATGGAAGAATTTTAGGGGCTCAAGGAGTTGTTGACAACAACACCGATACTAAAGGTCCTAGACATGGGCGCAAACTTCTTGGTATGCACTGATGCATCCAAGGAAGGCTTAGGCGGAGTCTTGATTCAATATGGTCGAGTGATCACTTACATCTTGAGAAAGTTGAGAAGGAATGAGGAGAACTATGTGACGCATTATTTGGAGTTGTTAGCCATCTTTTATTCCTTGAGAATTTGGAGACACTACCTTATTGGATGAAAATTTGAACTAAAAACAAACCATTTTGGTCTACAACACATCTTTACGCAAAGCGACTTGAACGCGCGACAACGACGTTGGTCAGAACTACTTAGCGAGTATGATTTCGAGATTCCTTAAATAAAGGGAACAAGTAACGAAGTGGATGATGCGTTGAGTCGGAGACCACAAAAATTTTTGGTGATTCCTCTTCAGATGAATCTACATGAAAATATTCTAACTTTATAGTGTGACGATGAATTTTACAAGGAGGTCAAGTATTTTATCGGACAAAACACAATGATGGTACCAAGATTTGAAGGATTTACGTTGGACAATGACAGATTATTGTGATTTAAAAATCGAATTTATGTACCACCCTATGATGAGTTGAGGAGTTTGATCCTAAACGAGGCTCATAGAGCAGTGTATATGGCTCATCCTGAAGTCACGAAGATGAGGGAAGACCTTAAACCCTTATTCTTCTAGAAAGGAATGAAGCCAGACATAGCCAACTACATGGAAAGATGTCTAGAATGTCAGCAGGTGAAGGCTGAACATAGACATCTGACAGGATTAATACAGCTGCACACTATTCCATAATTGAAATGGAAGCTCATTTCAATGGATTTCATTGTTGGATTTCCATTGATGGCAAGGAGACATGACTCGATTTTTTTGGTAGTCGACACTCTGATGAAGAGTGCTCATTTTATTCATGTGCATACGATGTATCAAGAACCTAACATAGCTAGAGTTTTCATTAGTGATATTGTGAGGCTACATGGTGTGCCTAAGAGGATTATATCCAATAGAGGATCGATGTTTACAATACAATTTTGGACTAGTTTCCAAGAGGCCTTGGGAACCCAAATTAACTTTAGTACCGCATATCACCCAAAGATAGATGGGAAAACCAAAAGAAAAAACCAAATCTTGGAGGACATGTTGCATATGTACGTTATGGACTGATAAAAGCATTGGGAGGATTTCTTGCCATTGCTAGAGTTTGCATACAACAACAATTATCAAAGAACTATTAAGATGGCGCCTTTCGAGTTTCTTTACGGGAGACCATGTCAGACGCCTTTGAGTTAGGATCAAATTGAGGATAGGGTCCTTGTGGGACCATAAGCGATCCAAGAAATGGAGTATCAAATTCAAACAATAAGACAAAGGATCAAAGAGGTGCAGTATCGACATAAGAGTTATGTTGATGCGCACCGTGTCAACCGTAGCTACGAGGTTGGTGATCGAGTCTTCTTACAGGTGAAACCACATAAGAGTTTGATCAAGTTTGGAAAGGGTGCTAAAATATCTCCTAGGTTCATGGGACATTTCAGGATTGAGGAAAGGAAGGGGCATGTGGGCTATCGACTAGCCTTGCCTGATTCTTTGAGGCGTATGCATGATGTTTTTCACGTATCTATTTTGAGACATTATATTAGTGATCCTACACATGTTATTGACATGAGTTCCTTGCAAGTATTTGATGAGGGTGCGCTCACAGTGGAGCCAATATGCATCCTATACCATCGTATTTGACAGCTATGACGTCGCACAATAGACTAGGTCAAGGTCCAATGGGACAACTATAGTCCACACTTGACGACCTGAGAGGATGCATATGATATGTGTTAGTAGTTTCCATTTTTTTTTTATAGATAGACTTATGATACTGTGATACACTTTATTTCGGCACTTATATATTGTGAAACTTCAAGACAAAGTTTAAAACAAGAGGGGGTGTATGTAACATCCCACTCTTGTGTGCATTGAGCGAACTTATTCTTTGAGGACACTTGCATGTAAGTGATTCAGGTTTTATACTATTCGTTTTTTTTATTATGATTATGAGATATCATGGTTTTCATGATCTGTTATTTTGTTTATTTTTCTATTGACTGGGTTGTCATGAGTGTGCAAGACTCTGGACATTGAGGATGCAGAGGCATCAATGAAACCCCTTGGACTCCAGATCGAGTCAAGGAGTGAACTGTAAGGGTTTTAATGTTGTCGATATGACATATGTACAAATGATTAGATGTTATGATGATTGATTATAATTGCTGACATGGTTCATTGATGGATGCATGCTGACGATAGCTTGTCGACTAGACGCACATATGGAGTAGAGGGGTTATGCACAGAAACCAGAAACATTGAGAGAGAGGTGCGGCATCATCCCTGCCATAACCTACAAGCACTCCCTCCGTGGCTCGAAATGTAGGTTAACGATTACCTAGTTCGAGAAGAACCACGATGTTCTGAGGGAACACTATGATAGGCACTCACGATAATTCTAAGGGACACACAATAAGGCAGGGGCCTTATTCCTTAGAGGACCTCGATCTCCCACAAGATCACTTGACGGAGTATTGACTCCAGGGTTTTGACGTCTACAAAATTCAGTCAAGAGGTGAGTGACACCCTTGGAGAACGTAGTGTGTCTTGAAGGGCACGTTGCGCAAAGAAAACAAAAAGAGGCAAGTGGCACCCTTGGAGCACGTAAGGTGTCTTGAAGTCCACGTCGAGAAAAGAAAATCAAAAAAGGAGAGTGGCACCCTTGGAGAACGTAGTGCGTCTTGCAAGGCATGTCATGCAAAGAAAACACAAGGAGGCAAGTGACACCCTTGGAGAACATAGTGCGTCCTGAAGGGCACATCACGATTTTAACTATGATAAATTAATAAACCTAGTGCCTAGAAAACTATGCCCCTTAGAACCTGGTTGGCCCTAAAATAGATGATGGTATGAGTAAAGTTTAATAACTAAAATTTCCCTTTAAAATGTTTTCCCAACGTAGGGAAATTAAAACTTAGGTCTAAGTAGAACATGTGGTTAAAGAAAAAGAAAAAAAACATGTAACAAAAACGGGGTAAAGAAATTCAAACTTTAAATATTAAAGTAAAAAAATTATAATGGAGGATTAAATTTATTAAAAGGGGTAAATGGTTTTTTTTATCTACACATGCTAAATTGATTTTTCGTTGAAAAGGAAAAAGGGTAAATGGTTTTTTTATCTACACTTGCTAAATTGATTTTTAGTTAAAAATGGAAAAGGGTAAATGGTTGTTTTTATCTACACTTGCTAAATTGATTTTTAGTTAAAAAGGAAAAAGGGGGAAACTTAAAAGAAAAGGAAACTTAAAGAAAAGGGGATACTTAATGAAAAAGGGGAATGTCTAACTTAGTAGGGAATATAGCCTTTGGGACTTTCTATTTATGAACTTAACTAGGAATTAAGTAAGGCATAAGTCATTTAAGAATTGTAAGGGAATTTTGGGTCACCGAGGAGCATTTTTAGGAATGCTTTTAGGTGCGTGAGGGAAATAGTAATATTTAACTAATTAATAAAATTGATTTTATGTTGCAATTAGGGGATCGGATGACATGTGTATAGGGGGAGGTTTTTCCTAATTAAATAATTAAAAAGGGAATATAATGAGGGTTTGGGAAACTAATGACTAAGAAACTCTATAAAAGAGATGCCAAAGGAGGAGTATGGATCACATCTAGTTCGTGTAATGTTACGATGATGAAATTTTATCTTGATTGAATTCTCTCTTGTGCAAGTTGGGATACCCAGCTCGGGTAACGAGTGGTAGCTCGACCTTGCGAGGCGAGCTGGGTGCTAGCATTCTCTAGTATTGTGTGCATGGCCCCTTTGTGGTTCGAGGGGATCACGAGGAAGAAGAGTACCCTAGGCGTTGGCTGGAAGGTACCAGTGAGGTCACATCAGTTGGCAAGCAGGAGCTAAACGGAGCACATGGGGGACAATGACTTCAGAGCATACACATTTGGATATGGTACACATGTGTATATTTGTTTAAATGGTAGTTAAATGATGTTACTACACCTTCAATTAAAATAATTCTATTGTGTTAAATTTTATGTTTTATTCAGTGTAGCACTATCGAGAGATTCATTTTTATCTTTCAGTGATTTTTTTTTAATGAGCCCGAGATTCAAAACCTTGCCTACGCTTTTTGTATTTCCTTCCTGCATTTTCTTTATTCCTTGATTGTGATTTTATTTCATTGTTTTATTCTCCATGGAGAAGATTTGGATCCATATTTGTATTTTTATCCTTTGTTCCTTGATCCTTTAAGCTATTATTCTATGCGTGAGTAGTCGGCCAGGAGCTGAGTCAACTATCTTTCACTCTATTATTAAAGATTTATATTCCAATTCTCTGCTTTACTGTGAATGGATAATAAGTGTAGGATCATTCCTCTGCCCAACGTTTATTTGCAACGAGATCCTATCTGTTTTCCCTTGAGTTGTAATCAAAACACCCTAACTTTTTACTTGAGTTTTGACCGTGCATTTACACCATGTTTTAACCCTCACTTTACCCTATGATCCATTTCATTGGTCTTCATTTCCACTTCATTGCGATGCATTTCCACTTCATTGCGTTTCCAAATCTCTTTCGAGATTCCAACTTCATTTCTATGCATTACCATTTGCTTGCTCTGTGTTTCCACTTCATTGCGATGCATGGTATTTGGGAATTTTTTCTTTATGGAAGGACCGTGTCTTGGCATCTTTCCTGGCTTCATTAATAAATTTAACAAGGACAAATATATAATTCCTATGTATGTTGAATTCCATTCTTGATAATTATATTCAATCAAACTTCGAATTCATTTATGAAACCTTTAAGCTATTTCCAAATTTGAGTAAAGATTTGTCCAATCCATTTTAATCAACAATCTTTGAATTTTCAATAGCGTGCTAATTTCCATTATGAATCATGTGCTTGGCAGAAAGCAGAATCCTTTCTCCTAGACCGTATTCACTCAGCAAATTACACAGTGCTTACACAACAATTTACATAGTGTTTACCAGTGATTCAACATCGTATTCACTCAACGAATTTCACAGTTTTTACTTGACAATTTACATAGTGTTTAGCAACAATTTAACACATTATTTATTTAACAATTTATTTTTAATAGACAACAATATTATGGTATATAGCTATATCATTGTTAAAACAACGATTTCTTTTAATAGACGGTAATATTAGTGTAGACATATATATCATTGTTAAAACAAAAATTTATTAATGAACAACAATATTATTGTAGACACCTATATCATTCTTGAACTGCAATTTTACCACTACGTTTTTCCTTGTAGAATGATCTCATATATTTATGTTATTCCTTTTATAATAATCTTTGATCTCTGCATTTTTCCTTGTAGAATGATCTCTGATCTCTGCGTTTTTCATTTTTGAATGATCTTTGAATCTCTGTTTTTTCTTTGGTATAATCTCTGAGCTCTTCGATTTTCTTCTATGATTAATCTTTTCTTTCAGCTAATACCAATCAAATTTCTGCGTCAGTCTGTCTAGCTTCGATTTTGGGCAATGTTTCCCAATGTTTTTCCCTCGTTGATTTAATGATTCACCTTCAATTTAGTTTTTTTAACATGTAGGTTGGACTCATGATGGTTGTCTCCTCTAATGTAGAATTATTATTTAATGTATTGATTAAATAGCAACATTGTTCGGTTATCAATTCAGTGGTTTTATTTTAGGATAAAGGGGTTGTAAATGAATTACTATAATTTTTTATTTATAATTATCGATTCAATATTACTACCATGGCTTATTATTGATTATGACAGTTGACTACAATGGTTTTATATTTAGTTTATATAATAGTTTCTCATCATAGACCCCATATAAAAATGGTATGGTGATTAGACAAAAGGGGTCTTGAGTAATAATTTATATTAACGAGTGGGAAATAAAATGGAGTTAAGTAGATTAAATAATTTATATTAATTTGTTGTCTTGTCTTTAAAGTCTTAATATTTTTAGTATAATATAATGTTCATTGATTTAATAATGTTGTAATGATAAATCATAGCTTGATTGAAAATGGAATTATGACAATTGTCTCATGGTGTAATCGTTGTTTTTAAACGTTCGTGATGTAATGTTGTTGTTGTAGGCATCATAATGAAATGAGTTAATTGTCTATGCTATCCTCACAATGTAGGAAGTAGTGAAGGATTTTCCATAGAATTAGGTGGCCTAAGTGTTATAAAATTCTTTATGAGTATGATTAATTTGGCATGTCTTTATGATAGAGTTTTGTTTTAGCTACTTACTATTGTTGGAATGCATCGTAGATGGAAATTTCATCAATCAATTGTTTTAGGATATGTGTAATGTACCTTTGTATAATGTTTCGTAGGTAGTAGTTGCGTCAACTAACTAATGTATGTTATGTAGTAGAATTTCATGTCGCACCAAGAATACTTGATAATCAATATCGATGGTTGATCATTATTTATATTTTCACTTCATCTTATTTCATGTATGGAACTGCATCGATAACTATGAACTTTTTATGTGGATCATGTATTGTTTTTATTTATGTCCATGCGTTTTCTTTGTGTTGTTATTGGTATCGATGATCTGTCGCTTGAATTGCTATCAAAATTTGCAATGATTCTATTATCCTATTACAAAAAAAACGTGTTTACCCTTTTTACCTCATTGTTCATTGTTGTTACGGAGGGTCGTTATACCGAGAGTCACTCACGAGGATTTGTGAGGGGCGCACAATAAGGCATATTCCTTATTCCTCAGAAATCCATTAGCCACACACAAGGTGGCAAGTGGATTGTTGACTCCAATCGTTGGACAACTTCCAAACTATTCAATGTTGAGTAACACCCTTGGAGCACAAAGGTTCATCTTCAAGGGCATGTCGCATGACTAAATTTTTGAGTCAATACAAACCTATATGGCCTTAGAGAGAAAAATGAATACTTAGACTTGTTAGAGAACAGAATACAATTTATCATTAATTTATAAATCAGAAAGCATAACCACAAGCCTAAGTACAAATGTTTTGACTAAATACAATTATAAAATGGGTTAAGGAAATTCACAGTAACTAAACACTAATAAAGGGAGAATGGGAATAAATTAAGACATGTGCACAATATATGCATGAAATTAATAAAAATGAATATTTAATGAAAGGGAAATATATTCATGAGAGAATGGGTAGTCATGATGGAGTTAGAATCCTAGTCAATCTAGAATCAAAATCATAACTATAATAAGAGTCCTAATCAAAATCCAACTATGAATTAGTTGGGAGACATAATAAAAGAGAAATTGGGGAACTAAGGGACAACTAGGAGAAAATCTAGGAACTAATTAAGGAGTGTGAGGGAAAATTATAAATTATTTAAATTAAAAAGGATTTAACATGTGCAACTTGGGGATTGTGTGACATGTGCTGGGGGTGAATAATCTATTATTATATTATTGAAAACCATTTAATTGTGCATGGATTGAAAATTTTCAAGGTAAATTTTATTATAAAAAGAATAGCGGGGAAGAGGAAATTACCCTAATATTGGATGAATGAAATGCTCATGAAATTTATATGGACTACATTTACTTGTGTGAGTTGGGATTCAATCTTTTGGAAGAGTTGAAAGCCTCTCCTTGCGAGGTTAAGCTTGAGCCAGTTGGATCTGAGTTGTTTCTGTGTGTGACCCCTTTGCAACTTGGGGGGCTAAGGGGGAAGAAGAGTACCCCTAGCCTTGGTTGGGAGGTACTGATGAAGTCATTGGATTGGTAGGAAAACGAAGGGATGCAAAGAAATCTTTCAAATTTAAAGATCAGAAGAGATGTGGCTCAATCCTTAAAATCGATGATCAACCTCACAGTTCAAAATAATTTCGGTTACGGTATTTATTATCTGGTTATTTTAAAGTTCATTGGATATTCAAGTTAAATTGTTGATAAATCTTGTAATGACATGTGGTGTTATTAATGTAGTGTTTGAAGGAATATTCATGAAGAGTGACTTATTTAATGATATATTATTCTACAAAATATGTATAATTATTATTTTTTTATTGAAGAAGCAAAATTATGTTTCAATGATCAAAACAAAGAGTTACTTCCTTGTAAGAAAATATACCTAGAACTAATTGTATTATATGGAAATTTTGTTATAAATCTCTATGATTATGCATAGAGATAATGCATTGTTGAATGATATTTTGTTACTGATTTTTTATAATGCAATTAGAGTGTAAATCTTTTGCTGCCATGGTAGGGATAGACTTGTGAATAGTATAAAGTTGACACAATTAGTGTGGGAGATGTGATTCATTACAAATAAGGGATGATTTGTTGTACAATGAAGTATATTTAACAACTTCTTCTTTCATTCCACTTAAAAAATAGAGAAGAGATAAATTTTGACTATGTGTGTCTTTATAATTACGTAAAATCTTGTTAAAACTTATGCCTTGTAGAATACTTAAGTGTGGATAGCCAAGTGAATTCTTTCCTCGTCATTTTATTTAATGAGTTAACCTTGACTATTTAAAATAGACATTTATTGTTCAACCTACGGTTTGAGAATATGTTTTCTTCACTATGATCTCAGTACTTTATCACAATCTATAATCTATAGTGTCAAGGTAATAAAAAACATGTTCATGTTAACTGAGAAAGATCAATCACAATAATAGTGAGGCCACAAGGGCACATCATAGTGAGTCTACGCTCACACAATCTATTTCCTATTTGATAAATTACATACATATTTATAGGCTAGGATAGCCTCTAACAACCTCGTATGGATCTCAAAACCACTCATTAGCTAAAATATGAATATATTTTAACTATTTCCTAACTATGGCATTTCTCCATTATTATTTAACACAATGTCAATACATAACATGCCTTCTGGTCTTATTCTCAGCTAGGCTTACAAACATTACAAAGGACAATTAAAAAAAAACTTTTAAATTTGTTTCAACTCCATGTATGAGTGAGTTTTTCTCTTTCTCCGTTTCCAGATTTTGAACCCTCTATGCATTTTCAGTTTAAGAATTCCTCTTTTGCTAAAAAATTCCATGTTTCAGCTTCTTATGTTTAATCTTCTTGTTGGAGTTTGCCACCAATCTCAATATTATTCAGATTGTCCATGCTTGTCCTCTTAAACTTTTTCTTCGAACAATGGTTTGTATGTGAACTCCTGCCACATAACATTCTCTGGTGTTTTCTCTTCAGTATTGAGCTTTTGATCATCAATTTGTTGGAACATGAGTTCATAATAGAATTTGATTTCTTCAAGGCTCCACTTCATAAAGATTTCTTCAATTTCTGCATCTTCTTCTCCAATGTCCATTGAGATTTCACCATAAATTGACTCAATTTTTGTATGTGTAATGCAGTCTTCTTCTTGTTCAATGATCATGCAATCTTCAGTAAGTTGTGGTTTTTCAAGCCATTATTCAAGGAACGTATTGATCTTGTCTACAACATCATCTAACACATGTTTTTCAATTTCGTCTACAACATTCACTATTCCTGCAGATTCCTCATCATTCATTGTTTCAAGTAGGTGTCCTCTTACATATCAATATATTGTATTTCGTGCTTGATCTTCAACCAATCTTTATTTTACATGTTCTCCTCATCATACATTACTTCAATGACATATTCTTCATTACAATCATCATTATTCACATGTGACAGTGGGATTCAACATCTTCTATAGGTTCACCATCAACTTCAGAAGTTTCCTGATAAGTAGATGCAATCTTTTCACTATATTTCATTTCGAGAATATCCCATAACATTTTTGCATTGTCTATATGGCCAAATTCATATAAAATAGGAGACAAAATACTAGTATCGAGTTCTGATGAGATATACGTATATTTTATCATTTCTCTTATCATGGGAATTGATCAAACCATCTTTAACAAATTGCCATAAATCTACTGAACCAAGTAAACCTTCCATTTTAATTGTCAAAAGATTAAATCATCTTCATTGATTTGATCTAGCTCTGCATTTTGCTCGTCAAACATGGATTCTTCAGTTAGAAGCACATCATACTGATCTTTAGAATATAATAACTCTTCATGATGATTCTTCTTTCTCATTTGTTTCAACTCTCAAGAGTTGTTTCGACCTCCTTTGCTGACCCATGCGAACTTCACTTTCTTCTCATCTAAAAATAATTTCTGCAATAGATGTAAGCACCTTCACGCAGAGTGCCTCTTACACAATGCTAGCCTCAAAAAACATGCTAGCCTCAAAAAACAATGTGATGGTGCAGATCTGAAGTGAGATCATAAACTTTAGAAATAACAAAAACAAAACTCACACCAATTACAAGCTTTTCATTCTCCCTAGTGAAAAGATTAAGCAGAGACATAATAGATGCAACACACTACACTATTGATGTGTATTCTATTAATATGAACATGTACTGTTACACAATATGGTTACAATATGGTTACAAGACGTTACCAACTCTTGTAACGATAAATTATCTAAGTAACTAGTTAAGGATGTAATTAGGTATTTTCCTTAACACTCCCCCTTAATTACATCAAGGAAAAACTATCACTATCAACAATGCAATTTTTCCTATCGCCAGCATCCAATGAAAAATGCAATAGACTTCACACTCCCTCTTAAAAAAAACTTGGTACTGACTCTGAGATTAATATCTCACATTTCCCCTATTAATCAAAGATTCAAATTCTCCGTAGCATATGAGTAGACACCCTTGTACCTACCAAGTGGACTTCATAGCACATTCCTCTATGAAAGTGGACTTTATACCACATTCCTCAACCAAAGTGGACTTTATACCACATTCCTTCACCAAAGTGGATTTTATACCACATTCCTTCTGGCCAGCACCTCAAGTTGCTTGAAACCAGGGATAGTTGTGATGTATCATGGCCAGTGATTCATGCTGCTCGAAACCAAGGATACATGCTACATGATCACATACTGATCTATGTAGGCCTGATTCAATCGGGGCTTATTGAACATGAGGAACAAAGTTTTCATATAGTTGTGATGTATCATGGCCAACGATTCATGCTGCTCAAAACCAATGGTACATGCTACATGATCACATATTGACCTATGTAGGCCTGATTCAATCAGGGCTTACTAAACACGGGGAACAAAGCTTGCCTATAGCAAATCTCACAACTTCTTACAAATGGGACCAACAAACTTAGACCAAAAAACTTACTGGAGTGTCTACTGGGGTGTCAGGTACAACCGAACATGCACCCCTCAAATTACAACAATTCATTTCTTATGTATTTGCTGATGAATGAAAAAACCAAAAATTTAGTTATATTTTGTTGCATGTCTGTGCCCATCATTCTTCTTTGCGACTTTCATGCAGTTTTTACTGCTCAATAATGCGGAAAAGTTGTCCATAAAATGGATTCTTGCTCTTCAATAATGGAAGAGGCAATAATTTATTCGCTTGAGCTTCTGTCTTGCAAGCTATTCGCCCCATGGCGACTCTTCTTCATTGGCAATAATTTTGTCTTGCGGCCCTCGATCTTCTGTCTTGGAAACTAATATATGCTCCATGATGATGCTTTCAATTTTCTTTCTTGTAGACTATTGGCTTGCCCCATGACGACTCTTCATCGACTTATTATTCTTCGATTCACATAACTCACATAACTCATAACTTCTTGTTTCTTTGCAACTCTTTTTATAAATGTAAAAAATAAAACTCATCACCATGCTTAATATCTTTTTTCTCTTGAATTTACCATGCTTAACTAGGGATGATCTTACTTAATGACAAAACCTTACAAATAACAAATCTCTTCTAACTTTTTTTTTTTTTTAATATGACCTCTTTTAAAAAATTAAACTAATTCAAATAAAACACTTTTTTTTTTTTTTTTTAATTTCTTTATGATAAGAGAAACTTAAAATAAAACTCACTTTCTCTTCTTTGGCTTTACACATCAGTGTGAACATTTTAAAACTTATAATAAAGTTCTAATAAATACTTATTTTTATCTCGCAGGTGAGCTTCTCCACAACAACAATTGCGGAGTCTTTCACACAGGTTACTATAATCTTCCCCTGTGAGTCTCCATAGGTTCCATAGGTGTTTACCGCTCCTAAACCCGGTCTCCACTGGCGTCGAATAGAACCTCCGTCGATTCTTGCACGCGGTATTCCTTGCTTTCATACAATTGGACGGCTCGACTCGGCTCTACTGCTTCCATACACGCGGACGGCTCGACTCTACTGCAGGCTTGAGTCATATTTGATCTCGATTTGGCTCTACTGCTTCCATACACGCGGGCGGTTCGACTCTACTGCAGTCTTGACTGATATTTGATCTCATTGTGAGAGCATTGCTTTCAAGGTAATCTCAATTCACATACCCATTTTGACATACCCTGGATCCTGGGTCCTCCAGTGATGGATTGAGACCCAGATCTGCTCTGATACCATGAAAACAAAAATAATAGAAGAATAAACAGAAATACAGGAAGAATATTTCACATACCCATTTTGACATACCCTGGATCCTGGGTCCTCCAGTGATGGATTGAGACCCAGATCTGCTCTGATACCATGAAAACAAAAATAATAGAAGAATAAACAGAAATACAGGAAGAATATAAGAAGAATGTTGGGAAATGAACGCATTTGTGTTGATTCTATATTAACTGTATATATACTATAAATTAATTGTAAACCGTTTTACTAACTAATTGCATTAATGAGATTACAATTCCTAACACTCCCTTTTATAAAAAATTAAGCAGAAACAAAATAGATGCAACACACTATACTATTGATGTGTATTATTTTAATATGAACATGTACTGTTACACAATATGGTTACAAGACTTTACCAACTCAGTAACCGTAAATTATCTGAGTAACTAGTTAAAAATGTAATTAAATATTTTCCTTAACACCTAGTGCACACATCTGTCTCTTGCATCATTTACCACACTATCAACAAGTTGAACAAAGTGGCCCTCTTCAACAATAAAATGGTGTCACACACAATAGATAGCTTGTATATATGGGTATGCATACACAAGCGAGATGAGGGTATGCATACACAAGCGAGAACAGGCAACAGGCATCCACAAGCAGCGGTCGATCTATTGTCCAACTGGAAACTGTTTGCAGTGTGCACAGCTCCGATGACAGTTCTTTTTAACTGAATATGACATTTCGCCATTATTATTTAACATACAAATCATAATTTATTGGATTACCTTGTTTTCGATCCTAGTAATTTGAGTCTGAGTCTGTTAAACCATACGCTAGTACTTCATTCATGTTTTGTTGTTTTTTTTTTTTTTTTTTCACTTAAGTTTCACATGCATGCTTCCTAGATGAGCGGGCTTATATAACTAGTGTTAGTAATTAACGATCATTATCCTGACCACCAGATGTTGATCATTACCATTCTTGATTAAAATTCGACTTCTGAATACCCTTGAGTTAAATCGATAAACTCTTGTAGCAAAACACAATAAATGTTTATCTAGGCTCGGGTTACTGCATTGTTGTGTCGATCTCCTTAACCTTGGGTTGACGTTGGTGCTTGATATCTGGGCTCAGCTAATGACTCCTTACGTTGGATTTCCTCATGAGATGCTCCTCGAAGCATTCAAGTGATAACCATTTGATTTAGGTGTTGAGAACTGATAACAACCTTTCATTTTGGTTGTTGTAAACTAATAATATATCATAACCCTTGTTAAATTTTCACATTAATAAGATCAACCAAAATAAAAGTAACCACTTCTTTAACGTTCTGTGTAGAGGTGAAATCCATTTTTCACCCTTAATCAACTATGTGAGTAGATTTCCCATCTGAAAATGAATACACATGATTTTTAGAGGCCAATGATAGTTTTACCCGTTTTTCAAAATTATTGTTTAATGTACAGTTGTTGATCAACAGTATAGACGATTTCACCTAACTTATTCTATAGAAAAGCGTACACCTATTGACAATGGGCAGATTTAATAGGGGTTTAGTGCTTAATAAGTTTTCTATGGACAGGATTAAATATGGCTGGAATATTCTTAATAGTCACACAAAATAAATGGCTGTGATTT
>JZKD02S0658347.1:82140-97901 GCA_000966675.3 Picea glauca
TGGAGATGTTGCGACAATCTTGCTATAACAACGACGGTTTCAAAGGGGTATTTTTGTGCGGAAAAATGTTGCAGAATGTTGTTAGAGGTGGGGAAAAAAGTAAAGCGGGTGAAAAGCGTGATGGTAGATGTTATTTCCCTTGTAAAAAATATTGCCTCAGATGTCCCATAAGAATTTTAATAGCAACAACTACAAAACATTGTAGGAAATATGGTCACATTGATGGAAGATCGAATGAATATCGTATCATGGTAATTAGCTATATATTTATTATCTTTTTTTATTTTGTCAATTTTATATAAAATTATATATATGTATATATATTGTTTGAATGTTTGTTATAGTATACACTAATTTTGGATGATTGTTTGTAATTATAAAGGTAGAGTTGCCCTTTAACTTTCCACAAAATGTTGCACCAATTATTAGTAGAAATGATGTTGTACAAGCTGAGGAACATCATCATGACCAAGAAAATGAGGATCTCATGGAAGAAGATGATGGGACAAATCAAGTTAATGATCCCATGGAAGAAAATGATGGGACAAATCAAACGATCCAAGATTTTTTTTCGCAGCCAGATGAGGATGGCGAAAATGCTGGTACTTATGATAAACCTGTATTAGAAAAGGCAAATAAACGACTTTATGAAGAATCAAGAGGAAGTATTCTCTCCGCTACATTGTTGCTGGTGAACTTAAAGGTTATGAATAATTTTTCGAACACTTGTATGACACAGATACTAAGGAATGTAATATGGTTCATCTCGTACTGTACATAAATGTTGATTTTTTATGTTTGTTTTTAGTGTTAACTAATGTGTAAAATAAGAATGCATTTTTTACAATTAATATTTTTACATTAACTAGTTGTTTGCTATGTTGTAGATTGTTAGGTGAATTTTTGTTACCATCGTCAAATATTTAACCTCGCACATATCGAGGTTTGCATGCCATTATGAAAGAGATTGGAATAGATTATCAAACTATAGATGCATGTCCTAATGAACATATTATATATTATGGACAACATGACTCGAAAACTGAATGTCCGCAATGTCTTAGCAGTAGATATCGAACCAATCAAGTAACAAAAAGGGTGCCTTGAAAGGTTCTTCGTCATATTCCCATAATTCCACGTTTGCAGCGATTGTTCAGGTGTGAAAGCGTAGAACAATTTATGGATTACCATGCACATAAAATAAGTGAATATGGTGTTCTTTGGATGCCTTCCGACGGTTCTTCATTTAGGGAAATTGAGGAAAAATGGACAGATTTCAATGATGAACCTCGTAATGTGAGGCTTTCATTGGCAGCTGACAGTGTTAATCCATTCAGAGAGCTTAGGACTATTTACTCAGTGTGGCCTATTTTTGTTATCAACAATAACATTCTTCCTTAGATGTCAATAAAGAGGGAGCACATAATGTTGACAATGATTGTTCCAGGTATTTGTTTACATTGATTTTTGGAATTTAACATTTTCATTTGTTTTAATTTTTGCATAATATCTTTTGTTTATTTATTTAAATATATATATTGTACATGATATCATTCCTTTAGTAATTATGTGTAATTTCAAACAATTAGGTAAGTACCAGGTTAAATATATGAATGTATATATCAAGCCTCTTATCGATGAGCTACTAAATTTATGGGCTGGCATCACAATGTACGACATATGTAAACCAATAGGGGAGAAGAAATTTAAATTCCGTGAAATACTTTTATGGACAATTCATGATGCCCCTGGACTAACACATTTTTGTGGTATGTATAAGCATTCTAATATTACTCTTTGATACTATACAATATTTTAATGTTATCATGGTGTATGTTTACTTTTTAAATAATATCATCGTATAATTGTTGACATTAATCCATTTGTTGCAGGTCTTCAAACAAAGGGTAAATTTKCATGTCCAGTTTGTGGCCCTAAGATGAAGTATCGTCATTCAAAAAGTTTAGGAAAGATGGTGTTTGATGAGTATAGGCACCTTCTTCCTAAGAACCATAGGTATCGTACTACTAAAAAGCATCTTTTCAATGGGAAAGAAGAGACTGGTTTAAAACCACTAAGAATGACACCTCACCTATGGAGGTTGGAATATAATAGAAATCATCAAGGTACTCAATTTCATAATGTATTGTAGATCGTGTAATGTTTTGAATGTTTATTTTAATCATTGAATTTATTTTACCGTATTTGATAAAAAAAAATTGTGATTTCTTTTATGCTTTATGAAGGCTACAATCATCATGAAGGTATTAATAATGGGCTTCCACGAGGAATGAAATTTTATCCCTCTCAA
Source organism: Picea glauca (assembly GCA_000966675.3). Lineage (NCBI taxonomy): Eukaryota > Viridiplantae > Streptophyta > Pinopsida > Pinales > Pinaceae > Picea > Picea glauca. The sequence goes on from JZKD02S0658347.1 coordinate 84,452, forward strand.
TTCATTAGGTTGCCCTACTATGAGGAGCTAAAAATAGCTCATTTGTTTGATACAATGCATATCGAGAAGAATGTGACTGAAACGTTATTGCGAATCATAGATGGTAGGAGGGACAAGGACAAAATTGTCAAAATTTGTACTGACGTTTAGGAAGCCAATCATGCAATGTGAAGTGTGATCCGATATTCAAATAGATCAGATGGAGTACTAGACCGAAATAACCTTCCATGGTTATTAACAGAGCAACAAAGCAATGATGTAAAAGAGGTCATTCAAAGAATTAAATTTCCCACAGGTTTTGCTTCAAACATAAAATATATCTTAACGAAGAAAGGCAAATTTGGTGGGGTAAAAACACATGATTGGCATACCTTCATTAAGGTAATAATTTTGGTATACATATTTATATATATTGGCCTTATAGATCTTTTTTTTTTCTTGTCTACTTTGGTCGAAACAAATAACGATTCATTTTGTTGTTACAGTATGCTCTACCACTATCTCTCCCAAACGACTTTGACAACAATGTCAAACAAGTTATGTATGATCTTGGAAAATACATGAGGTAAGACCTAGTTGTGATTTACAAGCAAAATGTTCTTTCAAATTATTGTTGTACATAATGACACATGTTTTACTTGTACTAATGTAATGTAATATGTTATATTATGTTATGCTGAAACATGTTATTTTCTTGTGTCACGATCTCATGTATATGGTTGTCAATTAAATAAATCCATGAAGATGATATAAAGTATTGGAAGAGAGAAATTCCTCATCTAATGTGTGAAATGCAAAAGTATATACCTCCTACATTTTTCAATGCACAAGAACAACTATGAAGGTATAGCAAGTGTACTGCGCCAAAGTATCAAATTGATATTTCAATTTGATAAAACAACTATGAAATGAATCCAAGCATCATTTGATATCGTCGATGCAACAGAGACGAATGTATATAATCTTTCAACAAATTTGCTATACTATTGACGTAAAAAGTTCGTCGATAATTTCATGCCATCAGTATGTAATTTTTTACAAAAATAATGGATATGAGGGAATAGTTCATAATGGTGAAGGAAAGAGGAATGAGGAATGATGAAGGAGGAACGAAAATTTCACGAGGGCTAGATACCGACAACATGGACCTGTGAATGGGGCCAACGTTGAAATTTTTTCAAACAGTTTCTGGAAGCACTGAAATTTGTCATGGATATGCTATTTACATGCCTTAACGATATGGGAGGGTTTATGGACTCAAATTTGAGTGACACACCCACTTTCTTCCATCATCAATTCATCATGGAAACCATAAACCCTATTTTTCATATCTTCTAGAAGATATATTAATGATTCCAAGTTTCATATTTTTATTTGACTGAAGGTCCAATAAGTGTACTGCGCCAAAGTATCAAATTGAGATTTCAAGTTTATAAACAAAATATGAAATGAATCCAAGCATCATTTGAAATCATCGGTGCAAGAGATACGAATGTAAATAATCTTGAGATGAATTTGCTATACTATCGATGAAAAACGTTCGTCAATAATTTTATGCCATTAGTATGAAATTTTTTACAAGAATTATGGATCTTGGGGACTAGTACAACATGTCCAAGGAAAGAGGAATGAGGAATGATGAAGGAAGAACGAAAATTGCACGAGGACTAGACACCGACAACATGGACCCACGAATGGGGCCAACATTGAAATTTTTTCAAACAGTTTTTGGAAGCACTGAAATTTGTCATTGATAGACTATTGACATGCCCTAACGATATGGGAGGGTTTCTGGACTCAAATTTGAGTGATGCACCCACTTTCTTCCATCATCAATTCATCATGGAAACCATAAACCCTATTTTTCATATGTTCTAGTAGATATGTTAATGATTCCAAGTTTCATATTTGTATTTGACTGAACGTCCAGCAAGTGTACTGCGCCAAAGTATCAAATTGATATTTCAAGTTGATAAACCAAATATGAAATGAATCCAGGTATCATTTTATATCGTTCGCGCAAGAGAGACTAATGTAAATAATCTTGTGACGAATTTGCTATATTATCGACGAAAAACGTTCGTCGATAATTTTATGCCATTAGTATGTAATTTTTTACAAAAATAATGGATCTTGGGGACAGGTACACCATGTTCTAGGAAAGAGGAACGAGGAACAATGAAGGAGGAAAAAAAATGCATGAGGACTAGACACCAGCAACATGGACCTGCAAATGGGGACAACGTTGAAATTTTTTCAAACAGTTTCTGGAAGCATTGAAATTTTTCATGGATAGACTATTGACATGCCTTAACGATATGGGAGGGTTTCTAGACTCAAATTTGAGTGAGACACCCACTTTCTTCCATCATCAATTCATCATGGAAACCATAAACCCTATTTTTCATATGTTATAGTAGATATGCTAATGATTCCAAGTTTCATATTTGTATTTGACTGAAGGTCCAACGTGTGTACTGTGCCAAAGTATCAAATTCAGATTTCAAGTTGATAAAACAAATATGAAATGAATCCAAGCATCATTTGATATCGTCGGTGGAAGAGAGTTGAATGTAAATAATCTTGTGACAAATTTGCTATACTATCGACGAAAAACGTTCGTCGATAATTTCATCGCATTAGTATGTAATTCTTTACAAAAATAATGGATCTTAGGGACTAGTACACCATGGTCAAGGAAAGAGGAACGAGGAACGATGAAGGAGGAATGAAAATTTCATGAGGACTAGACACCGGCAACATGGACCTGCGAATGGGGCCAAGGTTGAAATTTTTTCAAACAGTTTTTGGAAGCACTGAAATTTGTCATGGATAGACTATTGACATGCCTTAACGATATGGGAGGGTTTCTGGACTCAAATTTGAGTGACACACCCACTTTATTTCATAATCAATTCATCATGGAAACCATAAACCCTATTTTTCATATGTTCTAATAGATATGTTAATGATTCCAAGTTTCATATTTTTATTTGACTTAAGGTCCAGCAAGTGTACTGTGCCAAAGTATCAAACTGAGATTTCATGTTGATAAACCAAATATGAAATGTATCCAAGCATCATTTGATATCTTCGGTGCAAGAGAGATTAATGTAAATAATCTTACGACGAATTTGCTATACTATCGACGAAAAAAGTTCGTCGATAAGTTCATTGCTCACTATGTGGGGTCAGTGCATGCCATTTGTGGTGGGTGAATTGGAAGTTCCATATCATTTCAATAGAGTTCCAACAAAGATTCCAAAGATGGAAACAATGAAATTTGACCTTAAAATCTTTTCCCCCATATCACGCATTTTTCCTTCGCCTGAACTTCAATTCGTCCCCTATACCGTGTCAAAGGTGTCATTGCTAATTTTGTGTCCTATGACCTTAGGGATGCTTGTAAGGAAAAAAAAAAATGGGACAAAAAAAGAGGCAGGGTAAATGACATAATGCACATGAGACATTTTTTATAATCTTTATAATCTTAGACAACTAACACCAATAAACATTATTATTATAACCTCTAAACTTTATAATCGTAACACCTAAAATTTGTAATTTTAACACATAAACTCTAACATGACATACATCACCTAACCCTTACTTTGAATAACACCTATAACTCCTAATTGTTATAACCCCTGTGAATTTTCAACCTATAATAAATACTTGAGAGTTTCCATTTTTTATATAACCCATCCACCCCCTGATGCTAGGAGAAAGGTGTCCATAATATTTTTGAAAGATTTGGATTCATTATAGATGTGGGAGGGGATTGTTATCCATTTTTTAAAAGGAACAATAAACAAACATTGTACAAGGTCTAGAAATTTTTAAGATTTTTTTATGCATGCATTGAAATTTTACATGGATAGACTATTTTCATGCCTTAATGATATGGTAAGGTTTCTAGACTAAAATTTGACTCACACACCCACTTGTTTCCACCATCAATTCATCAATTCAATGTGGGCCACTTTTTAACAATATTCTGTGTGCTGCATATGAGAGATATTTATATGAACAAATTTTCCTAGAACAATCCAAATCTATGGTGTCGCAGGAGGTGGTATTCCCTACAAATGATTTGGGTGATTTTTTTCAAATAAGGGTTGTATGTTGTTTTTCGCAATGCAAAGGAATAAGAAACATCTCTTGTTGAGTAAGTGATAATGGATTATTTTCAAGATAAAATTCTAGATGTTGATGGAAGTATATCTCCTATAGTTATTCCTAACCCCATAAGTGAAGTTGGGAATACAAGGGAAAAAAACTAATTTTAAGATTTTTCTTGAGCCTATGAGAAATGTGTCTATCATATCCAACCCAAGCATGTTTCCTWCTATCCCATCATGAAGTGTTAAGTGTTTATATACCCAAGAATAAAATGTTGGACCTATTATTAAAACTAGGCAATCTAAGGTGGTGGGTGCAATAGTGAAGAGTTTTCTAAATATAAATGCACAATAAAATATTTCGCAATATGAGGTTAGGGAAGACCTTCTAGATATTTCCTTACCTCCAACTTTAGAATTTTATTAAAACACATCATTTAATCACACTCTCTTTCGTTCATGATTCAATGTTAAACCATTTCTTACAATTGTATAACTTTTCCCCTTTTGTGGTAACAACTATGTAATTTCCCCCTCTAAAATGATCATGTACTTGAAACCGACGCATAGAAATGACAGGTGAATGGGGCCAACGTCAAAATATTTTCAATTTGTTCTTGTATGCACTAAAATTTGACATGGTTAGACTAGACACATGCATTGACGGTATGGGAGGGTTTCCAGCCTCAAACATTACTCGCACATACAATTCAATAGGTCATATTTGTCATGCTTTCCCTGGGTACATGGAACATTGTTAAGGCTACTTGGTCATGATGAGACACATGAATTTCAATTACAAGGAGGATTAGAGGCCCAACCTCAAATATTGAGCGCAACAAGAATGATCCTTAGGGCCTAAGCCATGAATTGGGGATGAAGAATTAAGGATTTAGTCCCTAATACATTATTCACGGGGATTAGAGGTCATGCATGTGTCTTTGAATGATGTTACATGGATTTAGTCCCTAATAATTTTTTTAAATTTGTATTTTTTTATCTTATAATCCATATAATTATATATATAATAAATTGTTTTTAAATGATTGCATATATAGTTGATTAATCTCATTTGAATTATATTTTTTAAGAAAATTTTGACACATATTGTAATGAATCTCATTTGAATTATGTTCTTTTATAAAATTGTTTCACATGGTTACTTATAATGGGCTTCACTCTAATTATACCCTAAACAAGGTTTGTTTATCAGATAAGTCTTCTTGTGAATCCTCAATGAGATAAGTTTTAGTGTGAGTCGACCATGATTAAATCTAATTGTTGGCAGACATTGTGGGGCTTTCTTGGTATTTTGTTAGCTTAGTATTTGAGAGATGCATTCATTTTCTTCTTCGAGCTACCCAACAATGCCCATCCTTGGTGCAAAAAACCTTGTTAAGACCATGTTCTTGTTAAGACCTTGATACCCATCCTTGGTGCAAAAAACCTCCTAATGGCACTCATATCCTAATCAAAGGCCAAATATCCCCTCTAAAGGGCCTTTGTAGTGGCTTAAACACTCATTCATGGACCACGAGCCTTAAAATATTCATTTAGGTCCTAAGACTCTTTGATATCTCCCATAAACATGGTCAAGGTCTCAAGAGCCATCTCTTGTGTGAAAAACCTCCTAATGGTACCTATATCCCACTCAAGGATAATGACACCTTTTAGAGACTTTTTTTTGGTTTTTGAGAAATATTTTATGTTCCATAATATGTATAAGATCCATTAAGGATTAAGAAATTTATTTTCCTCCCCCAATCATGGTCGAGACCTTCATACCCATCTGTATTACACAAAAAATTATAATGGCACTCATATCCAACTTGTATGCAAAATATAATTATTAGAGGGTCCATGTTGTAGTTCAATGTTGGGTATGTGTTATATTCTTTGAACGTGTGTGTGTGGGTGCATTAGATTCAAAAACTGCGTCTGACGATCCCTCGTAGTAGTTTTTGCTATTTTTAGAGGATTTTGCTATTTTTAGCGGTTTACTAAAAATAATCCCGGTTTTAGGGATTAGGGTTTTGGTATCTAAGGAATACCTGAAAACATTGTATATATTGTATAGTGAATGGTTAAATTCAATATAATGAATATAAGAAAGGTTTTCCTGGTTGAGGGTTTTCGGTATAAATCTCTGTGTACTATGTCAATGCGCCATTGATTAAATTCAGTTTTTCTTAAGAATCTATATGAATTGCTTTACTTCACAGGCTTAAAACTTACATTCAAGGCCTTGATCATTTCCCACTAGCCCAAGAATCTGTGTATAGGGTCTATTTTCCTATATTTCTCCCCTAACCATGGTCAATGCCTTGAGACCCATCCTTGATGCACAAAACATTATAATGGAACCCATATCTCAGTCATAGGACAATGATCCCTTATAGATAATGTGTTATGTGGTTTATTGCATATTTTATGGACCTTGATCCCTCATAAGGCTTCATCTAGGGCACAACAGAATTTTTTTCCTTCCTTGACCATGGTCAATGCCTTAAAACCAATCCTTAGCACATAAGACTTCATAATGGTACCATCTTCCACATGGAGGCCAAATATCACCTCTAAAGTACTTGTGTTGTGGTTTGAGATCATTTTCATGACCAGTTGGACCTAGAGATCCATTTATGACATAATTCCCTTATTTTACTCCCTTGAATATGGTCAAGTCCTTGAGGGCCATCCTTACTATGAAAAAAATCTCAATTGCTTGTTGTGATCTATTGGAGATGTCAATGATAACGATGTCATGGCAATACCATAGGCATTGGAGTCTTCTAGTTAAATACCTTTATGACTCATGTTCCTCCAATATTGGTAGAGTTGTGGGTCTCAAGATAAATAGCATATGTTGATACAAGTCAACGAAAACCTAGTGCCTTAATTGCTTTCACGGTTTCTCCCTCACATCTTGTTGTTATGACAACGACCTAAAGTTTTGTAACCTTGTTATCCAAATTTACATTGAATCATTTTATTTTACCTAATTTCCTAATCGACGAGTCGAGGTCTCTTAAAAATATTTATATATAATAATGCTCATTCAACCCTTCCATAATAATTGGCACCATAAGCTTGATATAATATTTATACTCAAGTTAATATCTACTTACTAAATTTTAAGTCTTAAGCAAAGAAAAATTGACAAGGATTTAAATGCTTTATTTGTGTATACATCTATAAGATATTTTGATATTTGATATTGGGTTATAATAAAGTTGAGTTAATGAATTAGAGTTTTGGAATTATAATTTTTTTATATAAAGAAATAAATTTAAAAATTAATATTTATTATAAGTAATGTAGTAAGAGACAAGATGTGGTTATTTTTATTTTGTAATGGTTATGTTTGCAAGGAAATAAACAGATTGAAGAATTAAACTTTATCTAATTGTAATATGGACACAGGAGTAGGTAAATGGTAATATTATTTAATTAATGGTTATCGCTTGTGCTTGGTACATTAGAATAATGCACAAAGTTGCAATTCATAGATGGTGTAGATAGACAAATTCTCTTATACATTGAAATTTTAAGTAATGATATAATATTTTAGTATATGATAGAATCGTAAAGGTGCGAGCATGTAATAATCATTACTTTCAACTCAAGTGTAAAATTACCTATTTGTATCTTATAAAGTATAATTCATTGATGTAATTTTATTATTGGTAAGTAAAGAAGGGTGATACAATTACTTAAGAAATACAACAAATTATTAGTTTTTGAAGTGTTTTACTTATCCAACAATGTATTAAATTTTATCTTAATGTTAACGTTATTAATAATGTTCATAGTTGAATTTATTAACTTATCTTAATTGTACCAAGAGATACGCTACATATGGTATCAGAGCGAGGTTCCACTCAATGATACCATACCCATTACGACTTCCAATGCTTATGTTTAAATAAAGATGAAATAGTAATATAATTTTAACTTGTTTCACGGAAGGTATCATGGTTAGAGGATGGAGTATGAGTAGATGTTTGGTTGCGGGAGGAAGAGGAATGCCTCCTCCAAGTACATGAATGCCTGAGGGATCTTCTTCATAGGGAGGAGGAAAAACTACTGAGCAAGAGAAAGATGCAGTGGGCAAAATCATGGGAATGATGAAATCTTTTTAGAGGATGTTTGAGGCATTGATAAATCTCCTTGATCGTGATGACAGTAGGGAGTCTATTCCCAATGAGGTTTCAGATTGTCCTCTTATAGTGAGTGGTATTTTTCATAGAGAACTTGAAAAGGTAAAACTTCTTGAGCTCATGGGTTCTACAGATGTTTTAGTCATCGAAGCTTGGTTGGAGAGTATGGAAATGTGCTTTGCATTGTGAAATTATACCTCCAACATGAAGTTATGCATCGCTTTAAATTGAAAAGAAGTGTGTTTCTCTCATGGAAGATAATCTTACCACAACTGAACATGGTCGTTGAAGATGTTTCATGGGAATTGTTTGAGGAACAATTCCGAGAGAGGTACCTATCTCACAAATTTATTGAGCTCCATCTCAATGAATTCAATACTTTATGACAGGGTAGTCATAAAGTACCAGAGTATGAGGTTAGGTTTATGGAGTTTCTCGGATATGCTCTAGATATGAGCACTAAGAAATTAAAGGTTAACAAGTTTTTGTTTGGTCTCAACTTCAATATTTGTTCTAAGGTGAAGATTTTGATTCTTGAGACTTTGCATGATGCAGTACATTAATATTGTATTTCGTAAGAAGAGTTGAATAGTGGGGATCAAGGTAGGACTCCTTCCAGGTAGACATGACAGACATCGCATCGAGCATCGCAACAACAAACACCTATTAAAAATAATTATGAGCACCATGATACACCCATAGGACCTGTATTTTTGACACCACATAGACAAACTACCAATCAGACGACTCTATATAGAGAACCACTACACCAGTAGCTGCATCGCACTCAACAACAATAACACTCTAGATCGTTTCTGTAGAATAGATCGGGGCCTCAGAACCCTAGACCCATAGATTCTTCTTGTGGAACTAGGAGAACCGAACCTAAGAACGGATGTTGGACTTATGGAGATCCACACTACGAGGGAGATTTTCAAATTCATAAGGCAAGAACAGTTGGATCAGTAGGACATACGATAGTGGGATATTTGGGCAAGGCCCATATGATTCATGAAAAAATAAATAACCTTCATCTTGAGCATCATTCCATAGTGCTCGAGACTTCACGTACAATAGATGATCAACAATTTAGTGTTTTGATATATCCAGGAGCTATTGAGACTTTTATATCTAGTGATGCACTTACAATAATTAAGGTGAATGCATTTCAACAAGATGCGTTTAGATATGTAGAAATGGAATCTAGTGCCAAACAAAAAGTTGGAGGAAAATTTAAATATTTTATTATCAACCTGGGTGATTTCGTCACAAATTTAAACCTTTATGTCACCATCTTAGGATCTTACAACATTGTTATTGGAATGGATTGGGTAGAATTGCACGATGCGACACTTAACTGCAATATGAAGAGATTAATATTAATTGATGATTTTGGACAGAGGAGAGTAATTGTAGGAAGAAACTGGGTCAAGGAGAGCACCTAGGGGAACACCCACCTAGGGCGCACAAGTCAACCACCTAGGCGTGACCCATTTTTTTACTTTTGATCTTACTTTATTAATAATATGTAAATAAATGGTTACCTCAGTATATAAGGTGAACCGGGAATCAAATAAAGAATTCTCATCTTTTTCCTGAAGCTATGTCTCTCATTTGACTTTTTTTTTTTGAGTTTACATTTCACGTTTGCTGCATTTTCCTTTTTGGGGGTTCTAAGGGTTAGCCAATGAACCTTTCTTCATGGTTGCATATTGGTTGTTCCATTTGCCATGTTTCCACCTCTGAGAGTGAGCTTACTCTTTTATCTAGCCAATATATCAGGGAGAAAAAAAAATTCCTGAAAGTTTCTGAGGCATAAAGGAGGGCACACCAACCTGGGGTTTGCGTCGTTGCTGGTTTAAGTGCGCCCTCCTCTATGGCTATAGAGATATTCTCCTATTGATGCACGAGACTGACACCAAGATAGCGACATCCTCTTGGCTACTTTCAGATCATCCCAACATTGGATCTCCATTTCTTGGTCACCCAAACCAATGGTGTGCCCCTATTTCGATTTGTGCCCCTGAGCAGTTTTGGTCAAAAGTCAGACTGTGGCTTGTTTGGTCACCTTCTCCAATAGATCACCTTCTTGGGTAGATCAATTGGTATCAGAGCCTCAAGATCCTTGGAAAATCTTCTGAGCTTGAAGATTGAGCCAAATTGTTTGGAGTGTTTTCATGAAATAATCTAGATTTTGTAAATTCCAAGGTTTACATGCATTCAAGAAGCTCAAAAGATATCATATCCCCAAGGGTGAAAATATATTCACTACAATAGAGAAGAGTTCCACAGATCTAAAAAAATACATATCTCTCCCTCTAGACCAGTTCAACTTCGTTGCTTCAGGGTTTTGCATCCTCTGTTCACAAAACAGAGTCTGACCCATTTTTTTTTAGTATTGCAAACTAGCTGCTCTTTGATATTTAGTTGACCTCACAATACCTCCAAAAAAATATCCCTTTCCAGTAGACTCAAATTCCGACACTTCAAATCCTATCCAAGATCTTTCCTTCATCCTCAATGCATTTCTCATAATGCAACAACAAAAAAAATCTAGACCCCTTATAGTCGGACACTCGAATCCAACTACCCAAATTTGTTTGTTAAACCAATGGGGAAGTTATGGATTCCTAGATATGTAGCCTCTCCACCTATTTCAATGCATGTTGAGGCCTTATCGAGGAAAGAAATCTCTATATTTCATCACTACTACATATTGAAAAATTTGCGACAACCGCTTGCAATGAAAGTACTCTTTCGTCGTAACATGCTTGAGAAAAAGATTTTTTTTCTAAATCTACCCCGTGTTCGTCACAATTTCGATGCCTAAAGTTTGACTGAAATGTAATGGTCAATGTTCATCTCATAAGCGATGACCTTACATTTTCCATTGCATAAGCGACGATAGTCAACCATAATAATTTAGTCAAACTTTACCGTTGAAAATGACATGAAATAAATAGTTGTAATATATATATATATATATATATATATTTAGGTCACTATCTTCGCAATTGCGACAATCATGATGTAAAATTGGCTTATAAATATTTAATGATTTGAATATGTTGCAACAATCTTGCTATAACAATGATGGTTCCGAAAGGGTATTTTTGTGCAGAAAAATGTTGCAGAATGTTGTTAGAGGTGGGGAAAAAAGTAAAGCGGGTGAAAAGGGTGATGGTAGATGTTATTGCCCTTGTAAAAAATGTTGCCTTAGACTGTTGAAATTACTAAAACAACTGAGAGGGGGGGTGAATCAGTTGTTACTATGCTTAAACAATTTTAAGTCTATTAAAATATTATTAATTTTTCTTCAAGTGATCATCAACAATATACAACAGTTGGACAGTAAAATCAAAGAGCATCAGTCACACATAAAGTATACACAGAGACAGATTTTCACGAGGAAACCGATAAAGGGAGAAAACCTCTTCTTCTTCGAAATGATAGGTAGTCTTCTAAGTTCTGTACATCATCTTTAATTGAGCACCAACTCAATGTGAGGCTACTACCTCTGTTTTACAAGCTGCAACTTGTTTGAGAGCACCAACTCTCTGGTTTCTCTAGCACCCACTAGAAGGAAGCACCAACTCCCTATATGTTCTAGCATCAATTGGATGGAAGCACCAACTTCTAGTTACACAGGCTCCAAACTGTATAACAGAGAACACATGTTCTCACTAGCACCACCCTGCCACCCTGGTTTCTCTGGCTGCAACCAGATGAAAGCTACAACTTCATGTGTTCAAGCTCCCACTTGAACCTCTGAGGACAATAGTCCTCCCAAGAACCTCCCAACCTCCCTATATTAAGGAATGAATACACAGACAACTACACAGATAAATCAATTATTACCACTCTTTCTCTGTTCTGTAACTCTGATCTTCCACAAATTGCTCTTCAATTCTCCTCTTCCTCTGTCTGTTCAGCAGGTCTTCTCTGCATCAACTTTTTCTGTCATTCTTCTCTTCTTCACCTTGCTCTGTTATACTCCTCTGCCTTTAATTTCACTCTACACATATCCTCAATTTCATACAGCGCATCCTCTCTTATTCCCTTTCTTACTGTTTCATTCTTTTTCATCCAGAACAACCAACAATTCACATTCTGTCTCATTTTCTTTTATACACACTTCCCCGATGGTTCCACTTCACATTTCCTTAGGCAAAACAAGGACAACTGTCCTAGCAAATGAAACGCTAACTGATTCTCAATCATGAGTCCGTTTCCTTTAACAGATTCGTAACAGAGGAATTAACTATGAGAGGGAACAATAACACTCTGATCACATTCAATTTTATCCGCACCGTTGGATGACCTTTATTAATATTCCCTTTAAATCGGATTTCGGCATTACTTATGTTCAATGCTCTTTTCACTTACAAATCCCGATCGACACAATTCTGTAAAGCAGTCAGATCAACGATCCATATCATATTTAGATCTGACGGTTCAGATTAAGTCAGGATTTCACTCATCGCGATTTCGACACTCTGGACGTTCGATGTTTTTGTCACTTCAAATTCCCAATCCTCCACACACCATAAAGAAGTCGGATCAATGGTCCAGATCACATCTCTATTCAACGGTTGCTATTAAATCGTGATTTCACATATCGCGAAATTGGGATTCCTGATGTTAAAAAACTTTGACATCTCCAACTCTCTATCCCTGAAACTCTGACATGGTGTCCATCTGCTGACGCCACATGTGGATTGACATGTGTTGAATACTGCCACGTGTCACTCTGATTTGTGACTTACATGTGCCTGAAATGTTGAATCAGTCTGACACTTGTCATTACCTAGTTGTTACACATGTTCCTAGCTGACATGGTCTGCTGACGTGAGTCGGGTCGACGGTTCATATGTGATCTTGATTTGATGGCTCTGATTACGTTAGGATTTTTCATATCAAGAAATCGGGATTCCTGTTGCATTGTTTCTTTGACATTTCCAACACGCGATCCTCGAAACTCCGATCAATGGTTCAAATGTGATCTTGATTTGACGGCTCAGATTACGTCGAGATTTTTCATATCGAGAAATCGGGATTCCCGTTGCATTTATTCTTTGACATTTCCAACACCCAATCCTCGAAACTCCGATCAACGGTTCAGATGTGATCTCGATTTGACGGCTTAGATTACACCGAGATTTTTCATATCGA
>JZKD02S0658347.1:140907-151835 GCA_000966675.3 Picea glauca
CGGATCCACGATACAAGTTTCTTCGTGGTCAAAAACCCCGAAACGCCGAACGCCGAAACCCTGAAGTCCGACTTCTCGGGATCGTGCGACACTTGTCCTTATCCAGATCAACGGTTCCCGTTAAATCGGGAAATCACGACTTGCGATTTCAATGAGTGCAAACCTCTTGCCTCGTCAATTGCCGAATCCCGATATGATGGGATCTTGCACCACCTGTCCTTCTGACGATCGATGACTCTGATCAGTTCGGAGAATCACTACTCGCGATTCCGACGTGCATGCAACTCTTGCATCGCCAAACGCCGAATGTCGAAATCTCGATATGATGGGATCTTGCGCCATCTATCCTCCTGACGATCGACGAATCTGATCAATTTGGGGAATCGCAACTCGTGATTCCAAAGAGTATGAGACTCTTTCTTCATCAAATGCCGAAGCCCGATATGCCGATACACGACGACTCTCGGTTCCTCCTGCGCCTCTGGTTTAACACCCGCGCAGCTTCTCCATGATCCAACGATCCTCGAGATTTCTTCCTGAGATCCGACGACTGTCGGGTCCTTCCTCTTGTACGCTCCTCCTGAGCTCCTGTCCCTTGAACCCTCAATGGATTCCTTGACTCTTGTGCTCCTGCAGAGTCTCTACACACAAACGGTGCTATCCCTCCTGAGCTTCAGTGAATACTCAGACCCCTTGGGGGGATTTTGTCTTCCTTCTCCCTCCGATGGATAATATGGATGCCTCTTGTTATCTGATGCCTCTTATAAACTAATATGGATAATATGGATAATATGGATGCCTCTTGTTATCAATGGTCACGGTTCCTCTTGTGATCTGACGACTTAGATCAAATCACGAGTTTGGGCCTCATGAGTTCTTAAAACTTTACCTGTTGACTTCTCTAATGTGAAAGTCATTGAAATGTCAATATCTCTCCAAGCGTCCCTTCTCGGTGGACGACTAAGATCGTTTTGACTCCCATCTCCCTGGGTATTTACTTTTGTCTTCACCTTCATTCTCTCGGTGACCGATCCTCCGATGTGTTAGAAAAATAGGACCGCGGAGAAATAAAATAAAACAAAAGCTGAAACAAAACACAAAGTATACACAATACAAGAGAGACACAGATTTACGTGGTTCACCCATTGTGTGCTACGTCCACGAGAGAAATTTTCAGGTCCTTCTTTTATTATTATCTAGTAAATGAAGGGATACAATGTACAACAAAACCTGTTGTAACTTCCTCTTCTTTCTCTCACAGTCTCCTCTCTCAGAATACAATACTCACCATAATGCATAGCCGCAATACATTTCCCTCTAACAAAGGGTTTCCTTCTAGGGAAAAAAACCCTAACATAATTTCTACCATTAGATTTGCGACCTTATAATGAATGGTCCAGATTTACAATGAAATTACAATATACTTTTATAAGGAAAATTTTCCTTCCGGGGCTTCTCCCCCGAACCCCGCAGAGCGGGTACCCCCTGTGTGGAAGAGTGTACATAATTTTGGGGTGTAAAGTCTTCATGGGGTATAAACATGGCTGAAAGCAAGGAACTCTGAATCAAGAACATAATCAGGCTCCACAACCAATGATCTCCCACTTGGATACTGATCTCAACAACTCCACTGTTGTTGTATATGCTGGACTCTGAACCTTCTTAGACCTGGAAAATTTCTCATCTTCATCTTCATTCTTGAATACCAACTGAAAATGAGAAGGAACTCAGTTTCTCTCTGGTTACTCCCTTTGTTAACATGTCTACAGGATTCTGGCTAGTGTGTATCTTTTCCAACTTCAAATATCCATCTTCCAAGGTGGATGGTATGAAGTGGTACCTCAACTGTATATGCTTAGTTTTTGAATGGAAGGCTGAGTTCTTAGCAAGATGAATTGCACTCTCACTGTCATGGTGCAACCTGCTACTCTCCTGCTTCTTTCCCAATTTCTCCATAAAACTTTGTAACCAAATCACCTCTTTACTAGCCTTTGTAGCAACAACACACTCTGCCTCTGTTGTTGAAAGTTCAACAACCTTTTCTACTTTCAAAATCCAACTTACTGTTGTTCCACCTATAATAAAAACATACCATGTGGTGCTCCTCATATTGTCTTTATCACCTTCCATATCTGAATCAACATATCCCTATAGAAAAGTGTTTGAACCTCCAAAACATAATGCATGAGTAGTAGTACCTTCCAAATACCTGAGAATCCACTTTACTACCTCCCAATGTTCTTTACCTAGATTGTTCATATACCTTCTCAAAACTCCCACTGCATGTGCAATATCTGGTCTTGTGTAAACCATTGCATACATCAAGCTGCCAACTGTTGATGAATAAGGGACCTTGGACATGTATTCTATCTCCTCCTATGTCTTAGGACACATTTCCTTAGTTAATTTGAAATGGCTGGTCAAAGGTGTACTAACTGGTTTTGCATTCTGCATTCTAAACCTCTCGAACACCTTCTCTGTGTACTCACCCTGAGACAATGTCAATTTGCAATATTTTCTATCTCTTGTTATTCTCATGCCAAGGATTTTCTTTGGAGCACCCAAATCCTTCATCGCAAATGAATTGGATAATTTATTCTTGATCATATTTATATCCTGCATATTAGACCCTGCAACAAGCATGTCATCTACATACAATAGCAAGATAATATAGCTTCCATTTTCTAACCTTTTAAAATAAACATAGTGATCGTAATGACATCTACTATAACCTTGTTTTGTCATAAACCTGTCAGAATTCAAATACCATTGCCTTGGAGCTTGCTTTAGGCCATACAAGATCTTCTTCAACCTGCATACCAAATTCTCCTTCTCTTTGACCTCATACCCCTATGGCTACTGCATATAAATCTCTTCCTCCAAATCCCCATGGAGACAAGTTGTTTTTAAATCTAACTGTTCAAGATGCAAATCTTTTACTGCCACAAGACTTAAAATATTCCTAATTGAAGTCATTTTAACAATAGGAGAAAATATTTCATCAAATTCTATACCTTTATTTTGTGCAAACCATTTTACAACAAGTCTAGCCTTGTACCGCTTTTCTCCTCCATCTTCTTCCTTCAACTTGTACGCCCATTTATTCTACAATGCTCTTTTTCTCGCAGGAAATTGAACCAAGTCCCAAGTTTGGTTATTTTCCAAGGAATCCATTTCCTCTTTCATGCCTTACTCCCACTTCTTTTTGGTGTCTACCTACATTGCCTCTTCATAACATTCTGGTTCACCAGAATCAGTCAACAATAAATAATACAATGAAGGAGAGTATCGTCCAGGGGGTATACTTAATCTGGTAGATATTCTAACAACACTTGTAGGTGTTTGAGGTACCTGCTGCTCCTGTTGTTGTACATTTTGATTTTCAAGTTCCTTTGGAATTTCTTTTTCAGTGATCTCATCAAGCACCGTGTATTCTTTTTTTTTCTTCCTATTTCTTTCCTTGCAACTGATCTTTGTACATGACCTTATCATTGAATATGAAATATCTACTCTTAATGATTTTTTTATTTTCATAATCCCATAATCGATAACCAAAATCATTAACACCGTATCAAATAAAGGTACACTTCTTGGATTTAGACTCAAGCTTTGTTCTATTTTCCTTATCAATATGGACAAATGCTTCACAACCAAAAGTTTTCAAAAAAGAATAGTTTTCCTTTTTTCCTGTCCATTCCTCTAGAATTCTACCATCCAAAGAGCTTGAAGGTCCTCTATTTATTAAGTAAACAGTAGTATCTACAACATCTTCCCAGAACTGTAAGGGAAAACCGACATGCAATCTCATACTCCTTGCACGCTCCATGATTGTCTTGTTCATCCTTTCTGACACACCATTTTCTTGTGGCGTTCTTGGAACTGTCTTCTCTCTACAAATCCCATGGTGAAAAGTAATCATCAAACTCCTTACTGCAATATTCACCTCCATTATCTGATTTGAGACACTTCGAAGTTTTTCCTGTCTCATTCTCAACTAAATCTTTCCATTTCTTAAAAGTATCAAAAACATCAGATTTTTGTCGAATGCAATAAACCCAAGTTTTTCTAGTTGCATCATCAATAAAAGTAACATAATAAAGAGAGACACCAAAAGATGATACCTAAGATGGTCCCCATACATCTATATGCACAAGCTCTAACCTTTCATTCTTCTTTTCTTTTCAGACTCTGAGAAATTTGACTCTCTTTTGTTTTCCATAAACACAATGCTCATAGAAGTCCAAATCAATTTGTTTAAGATATGGCATAAAATTTCTTTTGTGAAGTATCTACATACCCTTCTCACTCATTTGTCCTATCCTATGATGGAAATGTGTTGTATCCACTCCTATAGAATCTAAATATATAGAAGAGTCAGTATTACCAGTACATAAATACAATGTACCTACCTTCTCTCCTTTTGCTATCACAAATGATCCTTCGATGACCTTCCACGTCTTATTTGTAAATATGGATATACAACCTTCACTTGCCAACTGCCTTGTTGAAATTAGATTTATCCTTAAATATGGAATGTGTCTTACCTCTTTCAAAAACCATTGGTTTCCATTGCGTTTCTTTATTTTTACCTTTCCCATTCCAACAATTTTTCATGGTGCATCATCACCCAAATGAACCTGTCCAAAATCACCTTAAACATAATCTATAAAATGTTTCCTATGGGGTGTGGCATGAAATGAATCCTCTGAATCTACTACCCAGGACTCAGAAATATTATCTACATAAAGAATCAAAGCATCTTGTAACACATCACATGTTACATTTTCTTCCTGATTTCTCTTCTGTTGTCCATCTCTTTGTTTCTTTGGAGCTCTGCAATCTTTCTTCAGATGTATTTTCTTCCCACAATTCCAGTAATCTATCTTTCTAAGTCTATATTTGGATCTTCCCTTCCTAGAATTCCCACGGTTCCCTAAGCCCTTTCCTCTATCCTTTTTTCTTCCCCTGTTCTCCATGTTCAATGCATTACCTAATGTCTCACCTGTGTTTTTCTGTCACATTTCCTCACTAAGGATAACACCAACAACATAATCAAATTTTAAAGTATTTGAACCAGAGACAGAGTTACTTACAACCATGACCAAGCCATTCCATCTATCTGGCAATGAGCAGAAGATTAGAATATCCCTAACCTCATCATCAAAGTCCACTGTTACAGAACTTAGTTGATTAGTAACCATATTAAATTCATTTAAATGATCTGCAATAGACCCACCTTTTGACATCTTCATATTAAATAATCTCTTCATTAGAAATACCTTATTACACGCCGAGGGTTTTTCATACATTTTAGCCAATGCATCCATCATATCCTTCGTTGTATTTTCTTTCAAAATATTGAAATCCACCGATGTTGCCAAGCTTAGCCGTATCATTCCTAGAGCCTTTCTGTCAAGAATATCCCATTCTTCGTCCTTCATGGCCATCAAATTCTTTTCTACTCTTCCCAATGGTAGGAATAGATCCTTCTGATATAAATAATCTTCCATCTGCGTCTTCCATAACTAGTAGTTTTGGCCGTTAAAGTTCTCGACCCTAAGCTTTCCATCTTCCGACGTTGCTCCCACTCAAACCAGGAACCCTCTTTTCCTGTGAGTTACCTTTCGCTCTGATACCAGTTGTTAGAAAAAAAGGACCGCAGAGCAATAAAATAAAACAAATACAGAAACAAAACACAGAAGATACACAATACAAGAGAGACACAGATTTACGTGGTTCACCCAGTGTGGGCTACATCAACCAGAGAAATTTCCAGGTCCTTCCTTTATTATTATCCAGCAAATGAAGGGATACAACCTACAGAAAAAACCGTTGTAACTTCCTCTTCTTTCTCTCACAGTATCCTCTCCCAGAATACAATACTCGCCATAATGCATAGCCGCAATACATTTCCCTCATAACAAAGGGTTTCCTTCTAGGGAAAAAAACCCTAACATAATTTATGTCGTTAGATCTACGACCTTATAATGAATGGTCTAAATTTACAACGAAATTACAATATAATTTTACAAGGCAATTTTTCCTTCGAAGGATTCGCCCCCGAACCCCCGCCGAGGGCCCACTTTCCCCCGAACCCCCTAGCCAGGGAGAAAGGCCCTCCGGACCCTACAGAGGGGGTACCCCCCTCTGCACTCCCCCATGTGGAAGAGTGTACATACTTCTGGGGTGTAAAGTCTTCATGGGGTATAAACATGATTGAAAGCAAGGACCCCTGAATCAGAAACATAATCAGGCTCCACAACCGATGTGTGTGGATCTATGCCACCTGTCACCCCAGATCTAATAGTCCATAATCATTTCGTGACTTCTCCTTTCACGGGTTTTCTCCTCCGCTCCTCACAAATATTTCAATGTCCAATTTCATAAACACCCTAGATCTAGCATTACAGATTCTCTTTCAGATATACAGTTGTCGTCCGCTCTGAGAATTCAGCCTTCGACGATCTCAAATCTTAGCACCCGTAAATCTCTGGCATGCAATCCCCTGAAGTCCACGATCTATTAATGCCTATCCTCCTCCATATCGATGAGTGTTGCTCGCTTTGGTTTTTCAGGATTCAACGATATCAGATCTCAACCTCCTCCTTCGCGATTCTCCTGGAGTTTATGATCTCTTGATGCATGTCTCTTCCTTGATCTAATGGTCCTATCAGCTTCAAGCCTTTTGGATTCAGGAGTTTCAAGTCTTGTGCATTCGTTCCTCCCAGAGTGCATTCACCTGAAACCTCATATATTTCACCACCTATCCTCCTTGACGATGGATAGTCTCTATTCACTTCAAGACTTTGACAAGCTCATTTTCTTGTGTACACAAAGGGTTAACGTTCGTTTATTTTACCTTGATTCAATGACTGTTGGTCCTCTACGCTCATATCTAATAGATGAGATATGTTCTGCTTAACGCTCTCTGATGGGTGTCTAGACGTGGATTTGATGGTCTAGAGTTTCTCCTTCACAACTGATCTGATGCTAGTTGTTACTCCTCCTCTTAAGCTTTCACCTTCCTCTAACTTGGAATATTTTTGTAAGTGTTCAAATGGATTGACATTGGAACTTCTCCTGTGAATCTGACTCCTTTGGGTCTCTCTACGCTTTCTCTCTTGAGCCTATGGACATACAATAAGTCCTCTCTGTGCACCCTTCTTGTGTTATCCCATCTGATATTGATCTTCTCATATATTTCAAACTCCCACACACACCTTGCATTCTCAGGATTTCATCAAACTCAGATCCGACGGATTTCTTGAACAAGAAACACTTCTCTCCCTCTTGGTTTTCTTATTTCTCCATGCACACCTTGCATATATTTTCCTCACAAAGTATTCAATAACTCTGGTTCTTACTGAATTCAACATAGAATTTTTCTGTGCACACTTGCACCCTCTTAATGCCCACCTGACAGAGCTCTACAAAGTCCTCAGTAACTCTGGTTCTCTCTGAACTAAATACAAGGATTTTCTCATGCACTCCTTACACTTCTATTGATGAAGGTTCAATGGTATCCCTCCTAAGATTTCCCTTGAGGTTAGACCTTTGTTAACAAACTCTTTTCCAACTGTGTGCACTCCTTGCACTCGGAAAATCAAGGATGAGAAACAATTGAAAATCATGCAATACTTCAACAGTTACACATTCAAAACATGAAAATTATTAAAAATATATAAAGCATACATAAACAGATGATATGGAAGAAAAATTTCTTTTCTATTATCTCTGTGTGTCTATACAGATGATTTACAAAAACTAGACAATAAAAAAGTCTCAGTTCTTTCTATTTCTCTCTCTCAGAACTATTCTACCTCTAAGGCCTCTCTAACCAAACCTCTCTATCTATCTATCTTCCTTTTTTTCCTTATGAAATATGAAACAAGATCTCATTACAGAAGAGGGGCTCTGCGAGTTCATCCTCTCTCACCTAACCTCATCAATTACATTGAACTTTCATAAATATTTACCCAGAACTGACCATGATCTGGGCCTTCTACAAGCAACCCTTTAAGTCAAATCAACCACTATCTATACAAAGGCATGGCTCGACATTAAATTACTTACAATAAAAATCCCCATGGGATCTGATTTCATACTTAAAAATGTTAGAGGTTCAATGCCTCCCTTTCTAGTGAAATCCATGCTGATGTGTTGGAATGATGGCACGTTGCTGAGGTGAAGTGATTCTCCTACATCATCATTCCATCCTCAAACGGATGGCCAAACAAAGGTTTTCAATATGTTCTTGGTTCATGCTCTCCGAACTCACTTTGGGCGTAGCAAACAATGGGACAATTACTTGCACATTCTACAACATAGATACAACAAGGAAATACATTCTTCTATTGGGTTTTCACCTTTTGAGGTTTTCTTGGTCTTCCAACCAACATCTCCAATAGATATCCCACTCACTTGGGCTTCTCAAGGTACCTTCCATCAAAAGCAGGAACAACTCTCAGCACAACAATTTCTCCAACAAATTGTACAATGCCACACTGCAGTAACATAAGCACTTAAAGCAACTCAAGAGCATGCCAAGCAGTGCCATGACAAACAAAGGACCATCATGTCCTTTCAAGTGGGGGATCAAATCTAGTTACACTTGGATAAGAATCACTTAAAACGACATGATCACAAGCTTCTTCCAATAATATAGGGTCTGTATACCATCCTCGACAAGATTGCAGAAAATGATTATAGGATAGATCTACCACCACAAATGGGAATCCACAATGTTATTAATGTAAATCACTTAAATTTTTTTGAGCCTCCCCTCTTGGAAGAACCAGTCACCATTACTCATCTACTGGACAACATCCTGAATTTCCAACTCCCATTGGCCAAAGATACTCTATTGTACACCCGGACTCACTCTATAAGGCACCAGACATACACTTCATATCTGGTAGCTTGCCAAGGCCACACTCTAGCTCAATAAAAGTGGATCATAGCTGAAGTATTGCATAGCAAGTTTCCTCAACTTCTCATGGAAGCCGAGACGCTTCCATATCTAAACAGGGAGGAATTGGGCCAAGGAGGCCACCTAGGGGAATGCCCACTTGGTGTGCACAAGTCAGCCACCTGGGCGTGACCCATTTTTTACCTTTTGATGTTATTTAATTAATAATATGTAAATAAATGGTTCCCTCAGTATATAAGGTGAATCGGGACTCAAATAAAGCATTCTCATCCTTTTCCTGAAGCTATGTGTCTCATTTTCCTTTTGTTTTCTGATTTTACATTTCATGTTTGCTGCATTTTCATTTTTTGTGGCTCTCAAGGTTATCCAGTGTGCCTTTATTCATGGCTGCATACTGGTTGCTCCATTTTCCATGCTTTGATCTCTTAGAGTGAGCTTAATCCATTAGCTAGACAATCTATTAGGGAGCAAATCGTTTTCCTGCAATTTTCTGAGGTAGAAAGGAGGGCGCACCAACCTTGGGTTTATGCCCTTGCTAGTTTTTCCTTTGTTGGGATGAAGTAAGTGTGCCCTCCTTTATGGTTTCACTGATCTTCTCCTGTTGATCCCCATGACTCACATCGAGATAGCCACATCCTCTTAGCTACTCTCAGATCATCTCGACATTGGATCTCCATTACTTGGTAACCCAAAACAATGGTGCACCCCTATTCCTATTTGCGCCCCTGAATACTTTTGGTCAAAATATGGACTGTGTCTTGTTTGAGCACTGTCTCCAACAAATCACCTTCTTGGGTGAATCAGAAACCAAGGAGCATCGTTAATATTTATTTCTTCCCTACGATTACAAAAAATCATGCACAAAGGATGTAAGTTGTACGCCATATTAGCATGTAATGAAAAAGGTGACGTGGAAATATTGGGAGACTTTCGAGTAGTATCGAAGTTTGTCAATGTTTTTCCTGAGGAACAAGTAGGTTTACCTTCGGAAAGAGAATTGGAATTCACTATACACATAAATCCTACTAAAGAACCAATTGCAAGAACTCCATATCATATGTTGACAACAAAAATGGAAGAGTTAAAGATGCTATTGAAGGAGTTGTTGGATTTGGTACTTATATGTCCAAGTGTATCACCATGGGGTGTGTTAGAAATTTTTGTAAGAAAGAAGGATGGATCGTGGAGGCTTTGCATTGAATATCGACAATTGAAAAAATGCATGATCAAGAATCAATACCCGTTACAGAGAATTGATGAATTATTTGATCAAATGAAGGAAGCGACAATGTTTTCAAAGATCGATTTGAGATATGGATATTGTTAGGTGAAAATATTGCCATTTTAATTCCATTGTAGTACTTGACCAACTATTTAATTTTTCAATCCGAGGTTCGTAGGCTTACGAATCACACGCACTATATATGCGAGACTGAAGTAGAAGTAATCTAATCTAAATTGCTGAAATGAAATTAATCTAGGAAAGAATTGAAAGACTAATCTAGGAAAGCAGGAAATTAATCTAGGAAGCAATACAACATGTGAAGAGTTGAATGACAAAAGACATATATGAGCTCACACAATATATCAATCTCAAATTATATTACAAGAATCAAATATCAAAGAATGAAAGAATCAAAGCTAAGAATCCCCTTCTCCTAATTGCAAGACTAAATTATGAATTACATGATCTCTCACTCTCCCAATTATAAATAACATGATGACCCTCATGAAGAGAGAACACTCTCTTATATACATGAGAGTCTTGAAGAGTGTCATAATTACAGATCCACTATTCTCTCAACCATTCTCAACTAATTTCCCATTATTAGAAGATATGATCCCTTCAAATCCTCCACACATTTCTCACATATCTTAGATAATATATTCCATCCAAATCTTCCATGATCTTCTCCTTTGAATATGCTTGAATGATTGTCCCAAATATTCTTCAAATCTTCAAAGCTTGAAGATGAAATTCGAATTTGAGGCTAGGTGG